>JBAIZL010000004.1:108112231-108142231 GCA_036971475.1 Prosapia bicincta
AATGAATAAATTATGATAAAATGTATTATCCTGAAATATAATGAAATGAAATTATCAAAAATAACTATCAAAAACAACATTATAACAATAACAGTACAATAATAATAATAAATACGTCATAGCAATCCAAATTGCAGTATACTTATCACGAGACCCAATTAAGGAAGTCGTTAAAACAGGTCCTTCAATAACAGTTATAAGGAACTGTTCGTGAAGTTTTACCTTCATTCCAAGGTTTTGTATGTTAAGGGTGCAAATACCTCTGCTTACTTGATCAGCTACTTGTAATGCTCTATAGTTATAATCTAAGAGGACGGGATATTATTATTGCAGGTTGTCACGGGATGAAAACGTTTATTGATGTGAG
The DNA here is from genome assembly GCA_036971475.1 of Prosapia bicincta. Classification (NCBI taxonomy): domain Eukaryota; kingdom Metazoa; phylum Arthropoda; class Insecta; order Hemiptera; family Cercopidae; genus Prosapia; species Prosapia bicincta. The sequence goes on from JBAIZL010000004.1 coordinate 108,112,599, forward strand.
TACACACATGATGTGTGATAATTCAAGAACTCTAACGCTTCTAGAGAGTAGGTCACCCGGCCCAGCCCAGTGATACCTTCCCCCTGTTCCCAGTTCCAGGGATCATTATGTCCTTTCTTAGTTATATTTAGTTCCATCTATCCTTTCCTATCCATCTCCTTAAAACGGGGTGTAACGAATGGACACCTAACTATGACCCCGAAAGAGAGTAGGTCGCCCTGCACACACGATGCCATACCTTCCTCCTGTTCCAGGGATCATATTGTCCTTTCTTAGTTATATTTATTGCACTTAACCTTCCTCAGCCTTCTCCTTACAACGGGGTGTAACGAATGGACACCTAACTATGACACCGAAAGAGAGTAGGTCGCCCTGCACACGCGATGCCATACCTTCCTCCTGTTCCCAGTTCCAGGGATCATACTGTCCTTTCTTAGTTATATTTATTCCATTTAACCTTCCTCAGCCTTCTCCTTACAACAAGGTGTAACGAATAGACACCTAACTATACTCCTAAAGGGAGTCGGTCGATCAGAGTTCAGGTAACCGTAAAAACGGCGTCCTCCTATGGCCTCTACCAGCGCCTTTATGTCCCCACCTAATCCTACATGAATTCACAATACTGTCCTATCTTTCATAGGCATAACTATAAAACTACTCTAGGCGGTGGTGCATTGTGTGGAGTCATTGCGTAATTTTTTTCTATGGAAACAAAACGTAAAGTATTTGTAAATAAAGTTCTATTCAATAATAAACGTTAAAATTCTGAAAAGTAGCATTACTCTGCGAAAAGACAATTATCAATTTATCCGCTGGGAGTGCTAGTAATCACTTTAGTGATTTTACAAAGAGTAGTTTATTTACATTTTTTCTAAATTTTGATTTCTAAACTTTTAAAATTATTGGTAATAAGATAAATACAAAATTATTTTATAAAAATTATAGCCTTTAAAAAAATGTTTAAAGAAATTAATTAATTTTTAAACAGAATTGAAAATAATTATTATAACATTATCTATACTTTAACCTATATATAATTGAGGGTGGCTAAGCATTCTAGTGACCAAGGATTCTGTCACTAGGTCCAGGAATTTGATAAAAAACTTTCAAAGTGTTTTTCTACAGTCCCCCTCCATGCAGTTCTATGGGCAAACCTAGAGTAATACTGGGCGTTTTACTTGTCTTGCTTGAATACTGTACAGTATGACTCACATGCGCAGCTCCTCCCCCCTGTCCACTCCTAAACAATAGAAAGTAGTATGTTGCTGTTACTATATATTGAACTGAAATTATGACAAAAATATAGACAATTCCACAATCTTGTTATTTTTAAAATTCCTTACCTTAAACTAACTTATAACATAAACGAAGAAGATAAATGGCGAATACGATAATATTTTTACAAGAGTAAACATTTATGTTTTTTTTAAATTTCTCTAAATATTACTTAAAACATACGAACAAATTAAACTCTTTTAATGAGCTATTTCAGAAAATACTCCCATTTATTTTTAGTAAAGACTTAATGAAAACCCCTAGCTTTTGGAGGCTTTTTATACACAAATCAAATTCATATTTTCTTCAAAACCTTTCTCCAAACAATAATATTGTACAGTAAGAGAATATTTTGCCAGTTTATGAAAATTCTTCAACTCCAGAATTGACTATGGAGTAAAATTCATTGCTTGACCAGCAAGCGAACAATACCTCACCAACAGACGATTGTGGCTTCCTCCTCAACACGAGGAGTAATTAACTCCCAAGCACGAAAAGAGAATATCTCCCTAAAACGAGTTGATACTAGCTCTCCAACACGAGCTGAAACTATCTCACTCGAGTAGGAAGGTTCATTAAACGACTATCTAACTGACACGAGTTGCTGCTATCACTACAACACGAGTTGATACTAGCTCTCAGACACGAGCTGAAACTATCTCACTGACACTATCTAACTGACACGGGTTGCTGCTACCACTACAACACGAGTTCAACTACTAGCTACAACTACTAGCTCTCCAACACGAGCTGACACTATCTAACTGACACGAGTTGCTGCTACCACTGCAACACGAGTTGATACTAGCTCTCAGACACGAGCTGAAACTAAATCACTCGAGTAGGAAGGTTCATAAAACGACTATCTAACTGACACGAGTTGCTGCTACCACTGCAACACAAGTTGATACTAGCTCTCAGACACGAGCTGAAACTATCTCACTGACACTATCCAACTGACACGGGTTGCTGCTACCACTACAACACGAGTTCAACTACTAGCTACAACTACTAGCTCTCCAACACGAGCTGACACTATCTAACTGACACGAGTTGCTGCTACTACTGCAACACGAGTTGATACTAGCACTCAGACACGAGCTGAAACTATATCACTCGAGTAGGATGGTTCATTATACGACTATCTAACTGACACGAGTTGCTGCTACCACTGCAACACGAGTTGATACTAGCTCTCAGACACTAGCTGAAACTATCACTCGAGTAGGAAGGTTCATTAAACGACTATCTAACTGACACGAGTTGCTGCTACCACTGCAACACGAGTTGATACTAGCTCTCAGACACGAGCTGAAACTATATCACTAGAGTAGGAAGGCTCATTAAATGACTACCTAACTGACACGATTTGCTGCTACCACTGCAACACGAGTTGATACTAGCTCTCAGACACGAGCTGAAACTATATCACTCGAGTAGGAAGGTTCATTAAACGACTATCTAACTGACACGAGTTGCTGCTACCACTGCAACACGAGTTGATACTAGCTCTCAGACACGAGCTGAAACTATCTCACTGACACTATCTAACTGACACGGGTTGCTGCTACCACTACAACACGAGTTCAACTACTAGCTACAACTACTAGCTCTCCAACACGAGCTGACACTATCTAACTGACACGAGTTGCTGCTACCACTGCAACACGAGTTGATACTAGCTCTCAGACACGAGCTGAAACTAAATCACTCGAGTAGGAAGGTTCATAAAACGACTATCTAACTGACACGAGTTGCTGCTACCACTGCAACACAAGTTGATACTAGCTCTCAGACACGAGCTGAAACTATCTCACTGACACTATCCAACTGACACGGGTTGCTGCTACCACTACAACACGAGTTCAACTACTAGCTACAACTACTAGCTCTCCAACACGAGCTGACACTATCTAACTGACACGAGTTGCTGCTACTACTGCAACACGAGTTGATACTAGCACTCAGACACGAGCTGAAACTATATCACTCGAGTAGGATGGTTCATTATACGACTATCTAACTGACACGAGTTGCTGCTACCACTGCAACACGAGTTGATACTAGCTCTCAGACACTAGCTGAAACTATCACTCGAGTAGGAAGGTTCATTAAACGACTATCTAACTGACACGAGTTGCTGCTACCACTGCAACACGAGTTGATACTAGCTCTCAGACACGAGCTGAAACTATATCACTAGAGTAGGAAGGTTCATTAAATGACTACCTAACTGACACGATTTGCTGCTACCACTGCAACACGAGTTGATACTAGCTCTCACACACGAGCTGAAACTATATCACTCGAGTAGGAAGGTTCATTAAACGACTATCTAACTGACACGAGTTGCTGCTACCACTGCAACACGAGTTGATACTAGCTCTCAGACACGAGCTGAAACTATCTCACTGACACTATCTAACTGACACGGGTTGCTGCTACCACTACAACACGAGTTCAACTACTAGCTACAACTACTAGCTCTCCAACACGAGCTGACACTATCTAACTGACACGAGTTGCTGCTACCACTGCAACACGAGTTGATACTAGCTCTCAGACACGAGCTGAAACTAAATCACTCGAGTAGGAAGGTTCATAAAACGACTATCTAACTGACACGAGTTGCTGTTACCACTGCAACATAAGTTGATACTAGCTCTCAGACACGAGCTGAAACTATCTCACTGACACTATCCAACTGACACGGGTTGCTGCTACCACTACAACACGAGTTCAACTACTAGCTACAACTACTAGCTCTCCAACACGAGCTGACACTATCTAACTGACACGAGTTGCTGCTACTACTGCAACACGAGTTGATACTAGCACTCAGACACGAGCTGAAACTATATCACTCGTGTAGGATGGTTCATTAAACGACTATCTAACTGACACGAGTTGCTGCTACCACTGCAACACGAGTTGATACTAGCTCTCAGACACGAGCTGAAACTATATCAATCGAGTAGGAAGGTTCATTAAATGACTACCTAACTGACACGATTTGCTGCTACCACTGCAACACGAGTTGATACTAGCTCTCAGACACGAGCTGAAACTATATCACTCGAGTAGGAAGGTTCATTAAACAACTATCTAACTGACACGAGTTGCTGCTACCACTGCAACACGAGTTGATACTAGCTCTCAGACACGAGCTGAAACTATCTCACTGACACTATCTAACTGACACGGGTTGCTGCTACCACTACAACACGAGTTCAACTACTAGCTCTCCAACACGAGCTGACACTATCTAACTGACACGAATTGCTGCTACTACTGCAACACGAGTTGATACTAGCTCTCAGACACGAGCTGAAACTATCTCACTGACACTATCTAACTGACATGGGTTGCAGCTACCACTACAACACGAGTTCAACTACTAGCTACAACTACTAGCTCTCCAACACGAGCTGACACTATCTAACTGACACGGGTTGCTGCTACCACTACAACACGAGTTCAACTACTAGCTACAACTATTAGCTCTCCAACACGAGCTGACACTATCTAACTGACACGAATTGCTGCTACCACTGCAACACGAGTTGATACTAGCCCTCAGATAAGAGCTGAAACTATATCACTCGAGTAGGAAGGTTCATTAAACGACTATCTAACTGACACGAATTGCTGCTACCACTGCAACACGAGTTGATACTAGCTCTCAGACACGAGCTGAAACCATCTCACTGACACTATCTAACTGACACGGGTTGCTGCTACCACTACAACACGAGTTCAACTACTAGCTACAACTACTAGCTCTTTAACACGAGCTGACACTATCTAACTGACACGAGTTGCTGCTACCACTGCAACACGAGTTGATACTAGCTCTCAGACACGAGCTGAAACTAAATCACTCGAGTAGGAAGGTTCATAAAACGACTATCTAACTGACACGAGTTGCTGCTACCACTGCAACACAAGTTGATACTAGCTCTCAGACACGAGCTGAAACTATCTCACTGACACTATCCAACTGACACGGGTTGCTGCTACCACTACAACACGAGTTCAACTACTAGCTACAACTACTAGCTCTCCAACACGAGCTGACACTATCTAACTGACACGAGTTGCTGCTACCACTACAACACGAGTTCAACTACTAGCTACAACTATTAGCTCTCCAACACGAGCTGACACTATCTAACTGACACGAATTGCTGCTACCACTGCAACACGAGTTGATACTAGCCCTCAGATACGAGCTGAAACTATATCACTCGAGTAGGAAGGTTCATTAAACGACTATCTAACTGACACGAGTTGCTGCTACCACTGCAACACGAGTTGATACTAGCTCTCAGACACGAGCTGAAACTATCTCACTGACACTATCTAACTGACACGGGATGCTGCTACCACTACAACACGAGTTCAACTACTAGCTACAACTACTAGCTCTCCAACACGAGCTGACACTATCTAACTGACACGAGTTGCTGCTACCACTGCAACACAAGTTGATACTAGCTCTCAGACACGAGCTGAAAATATCTCACTGACACTATCTAACTGACATGGGTTGCTGCTACCACTACAACACGAGTTCAACTACTAGCTACAACTACTAGCTCTCCAACACGAGCTGACACTATCTAACTGACACGAGTTGCTGCTACCACTGCAACACGAGTTGATACTAGCTCTCAGACACGAGCTGAAACTATATCCCACGAGTAGGAAGGTTCATTAAACGACTATCTAACTGACACGAGTTGCTGCTACCACTGCAACACGAGTTGATACTAGCTCTCAGACACGAGCTGAAACTATCACACTGACACTATCTAACTGACACGGGTTGCTGCTACCACTACAACACGAGTTCAACTACTAGCTACAACTACTAGCTCTCCAACACGAGCTGACACTATCTAACTGACACGAGTTGCTGCTACCACTGCAACACGAGTTGATACTAGCTCTCAGATACGAGCTGAAACTATATCACTCGAGTAGGAAGGTTCATTAAACGACTATCTAACTGACACGAGTTGCTGCTACCACTGCAACACGAGTTGATACTAGCTCTCAGACACGAGCTGAAACTATGTCACTCGAGTAGGAAGGTTCATTAAACGACTATCTAACTGACACGAGTTGCTGCTACCACTGCAACACGAGTTGATACTAGCTCTCAGACACGAGCTGAAACTATCTCACTGACACTATCTAACTGACACGGGTTGCTGCTACCACTGCAACACGAGTTCAACTACTAGCTACAACTACTAGCTCTCCAACACGAGCTGACACTATCTAACTGACACGAGTTGCTGCTACCACTGCAACACGAGTTGATACTAGCTCTCAGACACGAGCTGAAACTATATCACTCGAGTAGGAAGGTTCGTTAAACGACTATCTAACTGACACGAGTTGCTGCTACCACTGCAACACGAGTTGATACTAGCTCTCAGACACGAGCTGAAACTATCTCACTGACACTATCTAACTGACACGGGTTGCTGCTACCACTGCAACACGAGTTCAACTACTAGCTACAACTACTAGCTCTCCAACACGAGCTGACACTATCTAACTGACACGAGTTGCTGCTACCACTACAACACGAGTTGATACTAGCTCTCCAACACGAGCTGAAACTATATCACTCGAGTAGGAAGGTTCATTAAACGACTATCTAACTGACACGAGTTGCTGCTACCACTGCAACACGAGTTGATACTAGCTCTCAGACACGAGCTGAAACTAAATCACTCGAGTAGGAAGTCTCATAAAACGACTATCTAACTGACACGAGTTGCTGCTACCACTGCAACACAAGTTGATACTAGCTCTCAGACACGAGCTGAAACTATCTCACTGACACTATCCAACTGACACGGGTTGCTGCTACCACTACAACACGAGTTCAAAAACTAGCTACAACTACTAGCTCTCCAACACGAGCTGACACTATCTAACTGACACGAGTTGCTGCTACTACTGCAACACGAGTTGATACTAGCACTCAGACACGAGCTGAAACTATATCACTCGAGTAGGATGGTTCATTAAACGACTATCTAACTGACACGAGTTGCTGCTACCACTGCAACACGAGTTGATACTAGCTCTCAGACACTAGCTGAAACTATCACTCGAGTAGGAAGGTTCATTAACCGACTATCTAACTGACACGAGTTGCTGCTACCACTGCAACACGAGTTGATACTAGCTCTCAGACACGAGCTGAAACTATATCACTCGAGTAGGAAGGTTCATTAAATGACTACCTAACTGACACGATTTGCTGCTACCACTGCATCACGAGTTGATACTAGCTCTCAGACACGAGCTGAAACTATATCACTCGAGTAGGAAGGTTCATTAAACGACTATCTAACTGACACGAGTTGCTGCTACCACTGCAACACGAGTTGATACTAGCTCTCAGACACGAGCTGAAACTATCTCACTGACACTATCTAACTGACACGGGTTGCTGCTACCACTACAACACGAGTTCAACTACTAGCTACAACTACTAGCTCTCCAACACGAGCTGACACTATCTAACTGACACGAGTTGCTGCTACCACTGCAACACGAGTTGATACTAGCTCTCAGACACGAGCTGAAACTGTCTCACTGACACTATCTAACTGACACGGGTTGCTGCTACCACTACAACACGAGTTCAACTACTAGCTACAACTAATAGCTCTCCAACACGAGCTGACACTATCTAACTGACACGAGTTGCTGCTACCACTGCAACACGAGTTGATACTAGCTCTCAGATACGAGCTGAAACTATATCACTCGAGTAGGAAGGTTCATTAAACGACTATCTAACTGACACGAGTTGCTGCTACCACTGCAACACGAGTTGATACTAGCTCTCAGACACGAGCTGAAACTATCTCACTGACACTATCTAACTGACACGGGTTGCTGCTACCACTACAACACGAGTTCAACTACTAGCTACAACTACTAGCTCTCCAACACGAGCTGACACTATCTAACTGACACGAGTTGCTGCTACCACTGCAACACAAGTTGATACTAGCTCTCAGACACGAGCTGAAACTATCTCACTGACACTATCTAACTGACATGGGTTGCTGCTACCACTACAACACGAGTTCAACTACTAGCTACAACTACTAGCTCTCCAACACGAGCTGACACTATCTAACTGACACGAGTTGCTGCTACCACTGCAACACGAGTTGATACTAGCTCTCAGATACGAGCTGAAACTATATCACTCGAGTAGGAAGGTTCATTAAACGACTATCTAACTGACACGAGTTGCTGCTACCACTGCAACACGAGTTGATACTAGCTCTCAGACACGAGCTGAAACTATGTCACTCGAGTAGGAAGGTTCATTAAACGACTATCTAACTGACACGAGTTGCTGCTACCACTGCAACACGAGTTGATACTAGCTCTCAGACACGAGCTGAAACTATCTCACTGACACTATCTAACTGACACGGGTTGCTGCTACCACTGCAACACGAGTTCAACTACTAGCTACAACTACTAGCTCTCCAACACGAGCTGACACTATCTAACTGACACGAGTTGCTGCTACCACTGCAACACGAGTTGATACTAGCTCTCAGACACGAGCTGAAACTATATCACTCGAGTAGGAAGGTTCGTTAAACGACTATCTAACTGACACGAGTTGCTGCTACCACTGCAACACGAGTTGATACTAGCTCTCAGACACGAGCTGAAACTATCTCACTGACACTATCTAACTGACACGGGTTGCTGCTACCACTACAACACGAGTTCAACTACTAGCTACAACTACTAGCTCTCCAACACGAGCTGACACTATCTAACTGACACGAGTTGCTGCTACCACTGCAACACGAGTTGATACTAGCTCTCAGATACGAGCTGAAACTATATCACTCGAGTAGGAAGGTTCATTAAACGACTATCTAACTGACACGAGTTGCTGCTACCACTGCAACACGAGTTGATACTAGCTCTCAGACACGAGCTGAAACTATGTCACTCGAGTAGGAAGGTTCATTAAACGACTATCTAACTGACACGAGTTGCTGCTACCACTGCAACACGAGTTGATACTAGCTCTCAGACACGAGCTGAAACTATCTCACTGACACTATCTAACTGACACGGGTTGCTGCTACCACTGCAACACGAGTTCAACTACTAGCTACAACTACTAGCTCTCCAACACGAGCTGACACTATCTAACTGACACGAGTTGCTGCTACCACTGCAACACGAGTTGATACTAGCTCTCAGACACGAGCTGAAACTATATCACTCGAGTAGGAAGGTTCGTTAAACGACTATCTAACTGACACGAGTTGCTGCTACCACTGCAACACGAGTTGATACTAGCTCTCAGACACGAGCTGAAACTATCTCACTGACACTATCTAACTGACACGGGTTGCTGCTACCACTGCAACACGAGTTCAACTACTAGCTACAACTACTAGCTCTCCAACACGAGCTGACACTATCTAACTGACACGAGTTGCTGCTACCACTACAACACGAGTTGATACTAGCTCTCCAACACGAGCTGAAACTATATCACTCGAGTAGGAAGGTTCATTAAACGACTATCTAACTGACACGAGTTGCTGCTACCACTGCAACACGAGTTGATACTAGCTCTCAGACACGAGCTGAAACTATCTCACTGACACTATCTAACTGACACGGGTTGCTGCTACCACTACAACACGAGTTCAACTACTAGCTACAACTACTAGCTCTCCAACACGAGCTGACACTATCTAACTGACACGAGTTGCTGCTACCACTGCAACACGAGTTGATACTAGCTCTCAGACACGAGCTGAAACTAAATCACTCGAGTAGGAAGTCTCATAAAACGACTATCTAACTGACACGAGTTGCTGCTACCACTGCAACACAAGTTGATACTAGCTCTCAGACACGAGCTGAAACTATCTCACTCGAGTAGGATGGTTCATTAAACGACTATCTAACTGACACGAGTTGCTGCTACCACTGCAACACGAGTTGATACTAGCTCTCAGACACTAGCTGAAACTATCACTCGAGTAGGAAGGTTCATTAACCGACTATCTAACTGACACGAGTTGCTGCTACCACTGCAACACGAGTTGATACTAGCTCTCAGACACGAGCTGAAACTATATCACTCGAGTAGGAAGGTTCATTAAATGACTACCTAACTGACACGATTTGCTGCTACCACTGCATCACGAGTTGATACTAGCTCTCAGACACGAGCTGAAACTATATCACTCGAGTAGGAAGGTTCATTAAACGACTATCTAACTGACACGAGTTGCTGCTACCACTGCAACACGAGTTGATACTAGCTCTCAGACACGAGCTGAAACTATCTCACTGACACTATCTAACTGACACGGGTTGCTGCTACCACTACAACACGAGTTCAACTACTAGCTACAACTACTAGCTCTCCAACACGAGCTGACACTATCTAACTGACACGAGTTGCTGCTACCACTGCAACACGAGTTGATACTAGCTCTCAGACACGAGCTGAAACTGTCTCACTGACACTATCTAACTGACACGGGTTGCTGCTACCACTACAACACGAGTTCAACTACTAGCTACAACTAATAGCTCTCCAACACGAGCTGACACTATCTAACTGACACGAGTTGCTGCTACCACTGCAACACGAGTTGATACTAGCTCTCAGATACGAGCTGAAACTATATCACTCGAGTAGGAAGGTTCATTAAACGACTATCTAACTGACACGAGTTGCTGCTACCACTGCAACACGAGTTGATACTAGCTCTCAGACACGAGCTGAAACTATATCACTCGAGTAGGAAGGTTCATTAAACGACTATCTAACTGACACGAGTTGCTGCTACCACTGCAACACGAGTTGATACTAGCTCTCAGACACGAGCTGAAACTATCTCACTGACACTATCTAACTGACACGGGTTGCTGCTACCACTACAACACGAGTTCAACTACTAGCTACAACTACTAGCTCTCCAACACGAGCTGACACTATCTAACTGACACGTGTTGCTGCTACCACTGCAACACGAGTTGATACTAGCTCTCAGACACGAGCTGAAACTATCTCACTGACACTATCTAACTGACATGGGTTGCTGCTACCACTACAACACGAGTTCAACTACTAGCTACAACTACTAGCTCTCCAACACGAGCTGACACTATCTAACTGACACGAGTTGCTGCTACCACTGCAACACGAGTTGATACTAGCTCTCAGACACGAGCTGAAACTATATCACTCGAGTAGGAAGGTTCATTAAACGACTACCTAACTGACACGAGTTGCTGCTACCACTGCAACACGAGTTGATACTAGCCTTCAGACACGAGCTGAAACTATATCACTCGAGTAGGAAGGTTTATTAAACGACTATCTAACTGACACGAGTTGCTGCTACCACTGCAACACGAGTTGATACTAGCTCTCAGACACGAGCTGAAACTATATCACTCGAGTAGGAAGGTTCATTAAACGACTATCTAACTGACACGAGTTGCTGCTACCACTGCAACACGAGTTGATACTAGCTCTCAGACACGAGCTGAAACTATCTCACTGACACTATCTAACTGACACGGGTTGCTGCTACCACTACAACACGAGTTCAACTACTAGCTACAACTACTAGCTCTCCAACACGAGCTGACACTATCTAACTGACACGAGTTGCTGCTACCACTGCAACACGAGTTGATACTAGCTCTCAGACACGAGCTGAAACTATATCACTCGAGTAGGAAGGTTCATTAAACGACTATCTAACTGACACGAGTTGCTGCTACCACTACAACACGAGTTGATACTAGCTCTCATACACGAGCTGAAACTATCTCAATGACACTATCTAACTGACACGAGTTGGTGCTACCACTACAACACGAGTTGATACTAGCTCTCCAACACGAGCTGAAACTATATCACTCGAGTAGGAAGGTTCATTAAACGACTATCTAACTGACACGAGTTGGTGCTACCACTACAACACGAGTTGATACTAGCTCTCCAACACGAGCTAAGACTATCTCACTAACACGAGTTGCTACTACCACTACAACACGAGTTAATACTATCTCTCCAACACGAGCTGAGACTATCTCACTGACTCGAGTTGCTACTGCCACTCTAACACGAGTTGATACTAGCTATCCAATCCCAGGTTTGTATAAATATAATTATAAATAGAAGTTTTAATAGTGAGTATTTAGATTGTGTGTGTGTTGGTATATGTTTAACAATTTCTCTTCACTTTTTTTTAATGAGAAGAAAATAAGTGTTTTTATTTAATTTCATTACTTAGACATCTGTTTATTGAGATTATTGATTGAACTATTATCACATTTGTTTTTCAATAATAATAGTAAGAATAATAAAAGAAACGCGTCACAAATAATGGGCTAACATTGTTGGACTGAGATTGTTGCGTGACTAAGACGGCTTATCAAACTTTAATCTAAGTTTTATTAGTTATGGAATCGCATAATGTGTTATAGCCAAAGTTTGAGTTTGTTGAGTGGGTCAGACTGGACACTTTGACAGTAGTTTTATAAACATTTCTCTACATTCTTTAGGCTGCGACCACACTCGGCGTATTTGTCTCCGCGACAGAAATGCAACAGATACGATGGAGTGGGCTATACTCAGCGATAAAATCGCTGGTAAGAAACAACAATTAATCAAAGTAAACATACTTCTTTCCATGTTTCAGCTACTGCCGCTAGTTATTTTCAAATTACTAATATCCTTTGCAAAAGCATCTCGTAATGATTTAAACTTTCTTTATGTCTCTTTTACTGAAATAAAAACGTTCATTGTATTAAAAAAAAAATTATGAAAAATATCCAACGATCTTCACAAAAGGTGCCTTCGTCTAGTGTCAAGGCTCTTGTGGTCAGATCTTATTTGAAAAAGGAAAGGCAATTTATTATTCTTCCTACAAATTCTGTGAGGTTATCTGAACGTCAGTTTCACGCCTTGATGTACTTTCTGAGAAAGGAAGAAGAAAGAATCTTTTCGTATGAGTACTTCATCGCTTGATGAACTACTAGCTATTGTGAATGATAAAATCTATATTCAATGTATAAGAGTACGCCTTGAGGAGATACCACTAGAAGAGAGCTTAGCTGTTAAATTAAACGATGAATTAACCAGCTTTTACAAATATCGATTATTTACAAACAAACGATCATGCGGCAACCCCATATACACCAGAAAACTCAGAACTCTGTGTTTATGGCTGACGTAAACATAGATAGAGCACTATGTGATAATAACATAATGGTTGTTTCTAAACAGAGTGGGTAATTTTTTTAATATCGCGAAATTCCATTGGAAAGTATAGAGCAAGATTAGTTAATTCGCGGACTATTTGCATTTCTCCACAAATAAATGTGGATCATGACTCTGAAAACCGTGTTTTGGACTCAAAATTATAACTTATTTACAGGTATGATTATGACTAGAGTAAAAAGTGCTTCAAAATCTAAAACGCCTCTTATTCCCCTATCGTCTCTGTCCAAATGGATAGTCTACTTGATTTCCCGCCGAAGCCGGACCTGAATATAGTTGTATATTAATTTTATATTCATCCGCCAACGTTTTTGATATTTTGTGTTTCTTTTTTTCTTTGTACAAAATACTTTATATTAATTATATATTTTTTTGTATTGTTTAATAAATATGGAACATTTTGTATGCAATGATTTGTACATAAATTTATTGTTCATGTTTAATATACATGGGGAAAAGTGACCAAGTGTTTTTACGAAAACACTGTTCTTCATTTTTCTCATAAAAAAAAAACAATAGTGGTAAGTAATTTCTCATATATTTTATAAAATAGCCCACTTTGTTTTTATCAATTTACTACCTGCAGATGAAATCATTTCTGTTATAATACTGCTATTCGCTTGTGAGGGTAGTGGTCAATACGCTGCGACAGAAACGTTGGGTGTGGGCGTCTACATAAGTTAACATGGGTAGCGTATTTGTCACTGCGAACGAAAATATGTGTAGTGTACATACAAGTTTATGTCGCTGTCGCCGAACGCCCGTGTGTGGCCGGCTTCCACTTGAATCAGTACAAAACTATAGGATTTACCTGTTGCCGCGACAAATACGCCGATTGCGTTCGTAGCCATACGTAGAGCTACAGCCTTCCAAAAGCCTTGGCCTATTCTCGCCGATCCTCTGCATTTCTTCTCCGCCTCCTCACGTCTGAGGTGTAACTCCCACCGCCACTATGTCAAATCACATTGTACAAAGCTTGCATCCTAATATTTTTTTACCAGGATTTACTGACATTTTTCAAATCTTTATATTAGTTCAGACTCTCCCTATATATATCTTGTTCCAATCTTCAATCGTTAGTAAAATACTTTTTACTTGTTCAATTAAGTTGAAATATTGTACATTTTTTAAAACTTGTAGCGTAGTCACTTGATGTTAATACAGTTTTTTTTTTCAAATATTACTTCATTAATTAAATTTAATAATGAATTCATTTTAATTTTATGGGGGGAGGTTTACAAAAGAGGCAAGGTATAGAATATGCATAGTTATTTCGTTCCATTTGGCTAGATATAAGTGATAACATATGATTTCATAAAACCAATTTTATGTTATAGAATATGTGGTAGAACAGCTGTTTTAACTCATAGGTTATGTTACTTTATTGATATTAATTGTAATTATTTAATAAAAAAATAAATCAAATAAAATGTTTTTGTTTGCCCAAATAGGAATTGATTTTAAAATTGTTTTTGTTTATACTACTTCTTTAAATTAAACTTCTCATGTGTATTATTGTTACCAGGTACGAACGTAGCAGGTGTTATCAACTGCTCCTCTTCTTTTACTATTCTAAATAAATTCCTTAGTTCCTTCCTTTCCCCAGTATTAGCCAGAGTAGATGGTATGGTATTGTCTGATTGAGGACCTCGAGGAATATCTAATGCCTATCAGTATTAGCATTCTCTTTCATTGCAAAATAATAAACCTTATCTGATAACTGAGAAAAAAAAAATATATATATATATATATATATATATATATATATATATATACACACGTAAAACCTTTATTTTAATGGCATTATGTACGAATTAATAACACAGTTACCATCTTCCACAAGTTACAACTCCATACAAATTACAATCTGTTTGCCGTTAGTAACTTAGCCTTTGGAGTGCTTGTGAAAACAGAAGACAGAACGTGGAAAATCTCGGCGATCGTAAGTGAAAAACCGGCGACCGTGCGTGAAAACACTCAGCGATAGGAAATGAAAAAACTAGGCTATTGTAAAGGAAAAAACTCTGCGATCGTAAGTGAAAAACCTACGTAGGTGTAACGACTATGTGGCAACGTTTCAATTTGTGCCGGGAAAGTAACGGCTTAAATTTCTTAACCGAGATATAGGAGAGATTCCAGAGGCAAAACTACTAGCAGTCTCAGGCATTAAAAAAAATTGTTAACATTAACAATTTTTGTAATTTTTAAAATTACGAAAAATATCGTGTCATAAATTGATGCGATCTTTATTAATATCTATATTAATTAATTTTCCTGATCGTATGCTATTTTTTCCTGATCGTATGTTATTTTTTCCTGATCGTATACTAATTTTAAAATAATCGATCACGATGTTGATAGAAGGTGGCAGCACGTAGTTCTTTGGCCATAATTAATTAAAGCTATTATTAAGCACAAAACACCTAAGCGGGGTTCCAGCTTTAATCCTTATCAGGCTATTAGTGTACGTTTTAGCCTATCTGTGTCTATTGTTAGAATTTTGTTGACGTTTTGAATATCTATAATTTGCATGAATGGAAAAATTAGACCTACTTTTATCTCACTTGATTCTGTGTAAACAAATTCAGCTAGATTTAAATAAAACTATTTCTTTAGAAATCGGCGTAAACATAACTTGAACATTTCTTACAATAGGGCTGAAAATAAAAGATGCGCTGGAAGTCGGAGTTTACTGAAGTAATGTTTGGTTTCTCATTTACTTTATTACAACCAGTTATTTTCGAAATCACAATCTATTTGAGTTGAACCATTAATATAATTGTTCCGGTTACTGGGTAGACACTTCACCTCTGTTAAAAGCCTATCTAGTTGCTACCCTGTCCATATGATGTCTTCAGGACCATAGATCTATCTTCAGCTGGGTTGAGAGTAGATTTAGCTGCGCCCTCCTCATATTATGTCAAAAAATTTTTCAGCCCCAGGATATTGTTATATCATTTTCTTAAGCCTACCTAATCTAATCTGTCTTCCTTGTCCTTCTTCTTACAAATGGGTGTAAAGAGTACACAACTCTTTTCACTTCGGTTGAGAGTAGATCTAGCTGCGACCTTCCCCATACCATGTCATAATGTTCCTTTAATATCAGCCACAGTGTTCTGTTATATCCTTTCCTTAGGCCTACCTAATCAAATCTGTCTTCCTTGTCCTTCTTCTTACAAAGGGGTTTAAAGGGTAGATACCTCTTTATGATCCCGATAAAGAGGCCGTAACCTTGAACTCATCATACCCTCTTATATTCTCTATTAAGGGATCTTATATCCTTACGTTAATCCTACCAAAGCTCACAATCCTTTCCTATCCTTTGTGTTTAGTCATACTAGCTGATCACCTTACAACTACAAACAATGTGTCTATACAATTTATAATTTTTGCTCAAATTTAGAGTTGGGCGTGACAGGGACTAGAATTACTGAAACGTTTATTTCTGGTACTAAGATAAACGCACTAAGGCAATGTATTTTAAGATCATGAGTCATCAAAATATACTTGTGTTTTACACCTATAAATTTTTTTTTAACATCTGATTAACTACGTAGATCACCAATTAAATATCTCTCAGATCTTTAAGGTAATGTAGAGCTGGAAATTGTTGGTTCTGATTAGTTTAGTTGTTATAAAATACTGGTTATTATGAAGAAATTAAAAAATAGGGAATGTTGATTTCATCTTTTGGACAGAGTTCAACAAGGAATTAGTGAACATGGACTTTCTTTGGGTTTGTTTCGTTATTTTGTGAATATCTGAAACGGCTAAGATTTATCTTTACTTTAAAAAATCGTTAACCACAAACTTCTCCCAAACACTAATGGTAATTAATTATTGGCCCATAATGAGGCATAAGAGTCTTCTTGGATTTAAGCCTTCTGGTAAGAAACATTAGGCTTAATTCCAACAAGCCTTTTATCACTTTCTTAAAAGTCCTTTCCTCGGGTAGCGGGTAGACACCCCTTTTCACCACAGTTGACGATAAGTGTAATTTAGACGAATACACGAAAGATGCGTACAACGAAATATGCGTACACCAGGAATATTGCGAAAGATGCGTACAGGATCTGATTTTGACAGATGACGAGGGTAAGCTATGACGTCAGAACTTTGTGACAGGCGAAATTTGCGTACAACTTTTAGGCAAACGCGGATCTTTTAAAATCATCGAGCTACATGAGTTTACCTCTGAGCTAAACATAAGTGTCGCTTAGTTTCTAGGGGCTGGAGATCCTTTAAAACTTTATCTATTATACCTGATTTCCAACACATTTTTCCAGACTTTGGACTGGCAAAATGATACAGATATCTTACGCTTTCATTTTGACGTGTTTGAAATCAGCTTGTAGCCTCGGTATTTGTGTTGTTTTATATTTTCAATTAAAAACAATTTTGTTTTCATTTTACAGAATTTTTTTCATTTCAATTTATCTATATTATAACTTTACCAAATTATTTGATTTTACCATCTGATTTCTTGGGTCTAATTTTAGTCCATTTTTTTAATTTAGGAAAGATCTCTTAAACGAAACATCAGTTTGCAGTTTCTAGGTATTTTTGTAGTTTTTTTTAAAATTTCGTCCAACTTAATATATTTTGTTTTCTTCTCTTTTCTCAAGTCTAATGTGCGTAGGAGTCGAAGTTTCGGTCACTTTTGATAAGTCCTTTCGATTAAATCAAACTTATCACCTCGAAAGTTAAAAGCAAAGTGACCACTGACAAAGTGGAAACCCTTTTTTGACCCATTATGACTGGGAGAATCCAAAACCTTGAATGTTATTAGCAAATAGTTTAGGGGTGAATGACCTGGGATGACAACTGGAGTTTGGTTTGTACGTTTTTTACTCTTGTCAAATTTACGACTTGGGCCTACCCTCGTCAATTGCTGTTAGTTCCTTTTGTACGCATATCTCGCTGTACGCATTTTTGGTGCCTCCATTTAGACAAGCGACCCTCTCCACACGATTCTATATTGGCTTATTCTTGAAACTATTATGGATATAAATAGGAATAAGGTAAGGAAATCAAAACAAAATTGTATATAAATAGGGGGGTGTAAAGTAAACCTACCCCCTAGAGTGTAAATGGAGAACAGAAATAACTGAATTAACTCCTAACTCTTGAATTAATAATTAATTGATAATTATCACCTAACTATCTACTTTGAAGGTGTCTGTCTAAAAGGTGACTCCTTAAATAAATTAATAAAAGTAAGGGTGCATGAATTTAGGTAGGATTAAGGAAAGCCCATATTGATCCCCTGGTATGGAAAATAAAGAAATATGATGTCATAGCATGGGTTCTTAACTTTAGTAGTCCTGCTCTTAACAAGGATGAAGATAGGGTGTAGAGACACGGTACCCAGTAATTGTTACCCTATTTTACAAAAATTCTTTTTTATAATATTGAACGTTTCTGCTAAGATATATATATATATATATATATATATGTGTGTGTGTGTGTGTGTGTGTGTGTGTGTGTGTGTGTGTGTGTGTGTGTGTGTGTGTGTGTGTGTGTGTGTGTGTGTGTGTGTGTGTGTGTGTGTGTGTGTGTGTGTGAGTGTGTGTGTGTGTGTGTGTGTGTGTGTGTGTGTGTGTGTGTGTGTGAGTGTGTGTGTGTGTGTGTGTGTGTGTGTGTGTGTGTGTGTGTGTGTGTGTGTGTGTGTGTGTGCGTGTTTGTGTGTGTGTGTGTGTGTGTGTGTGTGTGTGTGTGTGTGTGTGTGTGTGTGTGTGTGTTTGTGTGTGTATGAATGTCAATATAAATACATATATTGACCACAAATAATCTGACCTTATTAACGCCGAAATACATCAACTGCAGAGATTGCTCACTAGAACAGCAGAAAGTATTTTACCTAAAATTGTGATGAGAGTAATCTTTTTTCTTTTTAATGATGTCACATTCTTAGACCAGGTCCTTGGTACTGGAGAAAATAAAAAGCTTATCCGATCCTTCCTTGTTTGTCTATGGTATGAACGTCGCACGCGAGCGCATGTTAGTTAATTTTAGCTCTACTGGAGACGTTCTTATTTCAATGTAAACGAATTTAGATTAGATAAGTTCTTAATGTTGATGTAAGCGTATTCCAACAGTCCATTGGTAATGACACAGCTGACAGTGCTGTCACCCCTTACAACTGGTAGTTGAGCTGTATACATTTTAACAGGATACTGAAGTTGTAGAAATGTGTGGCGGCGTACTTGCTGCAGCTCCGGTAGAGAGTAGCCTAAATGTGTTGGGGGATTAGTAATCCTGCCCCCTACCGGCTATTATTGTTGCCTATCGTCCATTAAACAATAGTAGTAACGAAATACGTTCCAAGCATTAGAAATTAGCGTTATATCACGCACGTGGAACAGCTGGGTGTGTAGGTTATTTTTAGTGGTGCATACATACAGTGGCTCATTTTACACGGCATTAAAAGCTGCACTCAATGATTTAAGTCTTAGTCAGCGCCAAGTATTTGCATAGCGTCGAGTTTTAACTGCTGAAAATTCGTACGGAATTTAATTTAATTCATTCTTTTAAAAATAAACAAAGTATAAAAAGTTTTTTTTAAATTAAATAGATAAAACCTCTTTGCACAAACAAAACTTTTTATTCAGACTCATTTTTGTAAGAATTTCCTCTGAAGATGATTGATTTGCAATCGAAATGTAAATAAAGCTTTAAATAAAATGGTTTAGAGTTTGTGGTTAAGAGGTTTATTTATTTATTTTTTAATTATACCACAATCGCTTCAGGTTGTTAAAGTAGAAATGTGTTGGATAGTAACAAAATTATTTTTTAATTCACATTTTTTTTTATTGTGGAGCTACAGACAGTTTAGCCAACAAAATCCACAATTTATTTTAAAAACATGACTTCCTCCAGTTTGTTTTTACGCAAATTTACAAATCAGTCATGAATGGGAATTCCGTTGTGAAACCCGAGACAAAATATAACGCTCGCACCAAGAACAGATCTTCCTTAACAAGTGAAACGCTTAAATACTTTCGAAATAACGATTTTTATTTATAAAACGAAATGAAAGAGTTTACCAAATATTACAAGGGTTATTTCCCCCAACATTGTTTAAAAATAACTAAAGCCCATAAACGTTGATTGTTGTAATCATCTTGAATTCACTGGTCAAACCGTAAGCAATTATTAGATAACTGGATACTTTTGAACTTTTACTAAGTATGAGCATTGTAAATGAAACGATTGTTTCGAAACGCGTCAGTAAGTAAGTTCAAAAGTATTCAGTTAGTTACACAATAATTACTTATAGTAAGGCCCACAGCCGAAAGGCTTATTTATGTCTAATGTTTTCAATATAGATATTTTTTAGCATACTTTTAATATAGTTTTTTTAAAAATTAATTAATACTGTACCTCATACAAAAACTGATCAATGAACTATGTACGTTTATACTCCATAAAGTGCTATCAATATCACAAGCGTCGTCATCATCGTTTGGATCAAAACTGGGAAATGCTTCTCTTATTAAGCTGATTTCTGCACTACTAACAAATCCCAAGTTTGATCTTAAAGGAGTGCTTTAGTATATTTTAGGAGCGCGTATTTTCTTATGATACTTCTGCATATTTACAGTTATTTTAATATTTATTTTTATAGTTTAAAAAAAATCAAGTAGAAAGAATATCAAAGTAAATGGTAGATGCGGTAAGGATGAAAGATTATAGGTAGGTTATATTGTTCCCTGGTCTGGAGGAAGTGGGAAAAACATGACAACCGAGACGTGACGCTCACCCACATTCTACAGGGATGTGGGAGATTTTGCGCCGAGATATTTTAATAGCCAATGACAAGTAAACTTTGCAAGTTGAAAAACCAAATTAAGGAAAAATTCGAATTTATTAGCGTTGTTTAGGCGTTTATTAAAACAGAAAGGTTAGATTTTGTATTTGTAAGGTCCACCTTCTTGGTGGGTTAGTTAAGCGTGATGCACACATATTGAACAGCGTCAGATTAACTCTTCTTGGAACCTTCAGTGGACTTCCAAAGTGAGTCATCCTTTTGTACAAATGTTTTGATCCACTTGTATGTAGCTTCATTTCCTGCTTCTCACTGTCCGTCTAGAGTGGTCATTTATGTTCTGCCACGGCCAAACTTCTCTGGATTCTTGAATTGTAATCATTAATTTCACAAGCACTGTATTTTTGCTATTAGTCATATACCTTCACTATCGGCCTTACAGGTTTACTTTTTTTTATACATTTAAGTTATTAGGTATGCATTTTTGCTCATAGCCATTGTTGTTATTAGCCATGTACTTTCACTAATTTATCACGTACAATTTAAACACTATCACCCCTGTATATTTGTTACTGACCATGTATTTTCATTACTACCCATATATTTTCCTTACTACCCACGTATTGTACTATATCCGATGTATTTTCATAATTATCGTTTCCATTTTCTGTATTAGTCATGTATTTTCACTATTGTCATATATTTTTACTAGTATCCGTACATTTGCGTTATTAGGTACGCATTTTTGCTAATAGCCATGTATTTTTGTTATTGGTCACGCACTTTCACTATTGGTCGTATATTTGTACTATTATCCATACATTTGCGTTATTAGGTACGCATTTTTGCTAATAGCCATGTATTTTTGTTATTGGTCACGTACTTTCACTATCGGTCATATATTTGTACTATTATCCATACATTTGTGTTATTAGGTATATATTTTTGCTAATAGCCATGTATTTTTGTTATTGTTCACGCACTTTCACTATTGGTCGTATATTTGTACTATTATCCATACACTTATGTTATTAGGTAAGTATTTTTGCTAATAGCCATGTATTTTTGTTATTGGTCACGCACTTTCACTATTGGTCGTATATTTGTACTATTATCCATACATTTATGTTATTAGGCCATATTTTTGTTAATAGCCATGTATTTTTTTATTAGCTTATGATCTCTTATTTTCATTACTATTCATGTATTTTCAGTTTAGTTCATATTAGATTTGCGTTTTAGTCGAAACAAACAAAAGGACATCTAAACTTTTAATTTCATGGTCATCCATTTTAACTATCAAAACCAACGAATGTAATCGAGCCTTAGAGTTTAAAACACGCAACAGAACTTGAAAATTTGGCGTTGCGGAACGCTGAAGGACCGAACCTTTGTAGCTATGAGTCATTGGCCTCTTGTTATGGCTTATGTCTACAAGGGACTTTTTGTACATTGAGTTATTGTCCAATTATTTGATGTTTACAACTTCATTGGCTAACGTATAGCTAGCGAGTGCGTGTCAGATAATTTATACATTTGATAAATAACTGCTATAATATTACAATACTCCGGAAGGTACATGTTTTATAAGGTTTTGTGAAATGTAATATTTATGAAATGCTAATAAAAAGTGCTTTTGATATAAGTAAGTGAAAGTAGGTTATTGTTAGACCACATTTATTTCACTTTCTACAAAGTTATATGTTTACATATATATTGGAAACAATCCTTATCTGAGTTTGGCTCTGCAACTCCTTCAAGTAGTATTTACTACTTTAAAGGCAGCGACGGATAAGATGAAACCTATATTAGAAGATTATTTGTGGAGCAAATTCCATTAGATGTATTTATATTTAAGTGCGTATGGTTCAGTACAAGGCTGTGCGATGCTACGATGCGGAGAGGCGGTTGCATCAGGCGGCAACTTGAGGAGGCGGCACGAGCCTAGAGTCGCGATAATTTGTTTTTGTGGGTAGCTCCAGATTACAGTGTTTGTGGACCAGGTAGTTATTTCTTGAGATTAGGTGCACAAGAGTTCCACTGTCGAAATAACCCTTTTTTCTATGTTACGTTAGACTAGTTACGTTAGACACGCTCTCTATTTGTCTTTATACATAGATAAATTTACACCAACAAATCAAACCCTTACTGAAGAATGTTTTTACAAAAATATCAGATTACCCGGTGCCCCCATTTCTGACCATTAGCTGGCGTCTTTGTCATCGTCACGTTTTACCTTGCACTATCAATGTTCACTTGTTAAGATGAGTTTTACATTAAATACACATATCTTACAATTTCTAATATAATTATCAATTACGGTACTCATTTTTCGTGTCTATATATCTGACATCTGTACTTACTGGATGTGGTCGCTACAGGTTTATAACGAGAGCGCTGGTAGCGATTTGTAGAATCGTGATCGTAAACCGAGGGAGTCTCAAAAGGGTTTTAAAATAGAAATTCCCGACTCCTATGCATAAGAAATGCGAAAAGAGCACATTATTTTTAATTTTTTACTATTTTTCGTTTTCTGCCTATATACAGTCCTATTCAAGAGTTTTATTTAAAGTCGAAATCTTAAAATAAAAAAAAATAATAATTCTTGAAATTAGGTTTTATTCATGTAAAAATAAACCTGATAAATGTTTATCTTACATCGAAATGTAAATCTAAGAAGACGAGGTAAACATAACAAGGTACACCATGACCGCTAGTCAACGAATCATTTTAATAGTGAACCAAAAGTTAGTCAACGAATCATTTAATAGTCAACCAAATGTTAGTCAACGAATCATTTAACAGTCAACCAAATGTTAGTCAACGAATCATTTAACAGTCAGATGGTCTGTCAGGCCTGCCTAGCCGTAGACTACTAGTGATTACATTCATATCCATACAATGGTGTGACATCTCATTTCTTAATAAGATATTTTCATTTTACAATTAATGAATCACTTTTAAGACTTTGATGACACTATATAAATGTTTGATGAAGCGCGCGCGCTCGTGTGTGTGTGTGAGAGAGAGAGAGAGTAAGTGTGCGCGTTTACGTGCGTGTGCGTTAGCCTTTACATACACAAATGAAGTGCTCACCCACACAGACTTTAATTTTCCTGCTTTAATGTCCCCTGCTATCTCGTCTAAGTGACTCACCTACGAGGGTTTTTATTTTCAATTTTTTTAAAACTTTTATTTAATAAATTCTTTTAATTAATTATACGTTAAATTCCAATTAAAATGAAACCTAATTTGATATAATTTATTTAAAACAGTGTAGAAAATATCCATGCTTTAACTTAACGATAAACTAGTCTCACTAAAAGACTAACATTAGAAAATATGCACTCGTTTTTCGGTTACTTATGGCAATTTTGCACAAGTGCTATTTTTAGCACTTACAAATTTTCAACCGTTAATAAAATACGTTTTTATTCATCCAATCAAGTTCAAGTCCTTTTTTTTTAACCTATAGTGGATGATAATTGGTATTAATAGGGCCTACTGTTTCTTCAAATATTTATTCAATAATTAAATTATAAAAATTTGGGAAGTTTCGTAGGATTCGAACTGAGTATCTTTATGTTCAAAGTTTAGCGCTTTGGCACTGAGCCAAATTTCCCATAGCTACAAATGTACTTATCTAAGATGTATATGAATTTTTCTTTTGCTCCCGCCTGGTTGTCGTCGAATCTTTCATTGCACAACCTTAAAGTGTTGTCATGGTTACCAAACAATATCATAAATAATGCTCTAGGATTAAAAAGGGAGGAAAAGATTAAAATAAACAAACTGGATTAATTGTATCGAACCTTGCTACACAAATGGACAATGCGAAAGTAAAGCGAAAAGAGACTACAACACAATGCAAGCGACGAAAAAAAAAAAGCGTGTAAATAGTAATAAACAAAAATAATAATCCAACACCATACATAGAAAATAAAATGGAAAATTGCAAGGAAATACGTTTTCTGACTTATCTATATACTTATATTAATTGTAATGATAAAATAAAGAGAAACTTAAGTAATTTTTTCTTTCTTGATTTAAGTAGGAATATACTTTAAAAAGTTTTGTTTCTATTTTTATATATCATTTTTGCTGAATTTGTAGAAATTAATCTACTCCTTTGTTGCACATTTAAAACGGAATTAAGTCAATAATACCCTATACAAATTATAACAAACCAGAGTCCTTTTGATAAAAACTCATTTATTTAGTTAGATAAATAAATTAAATTAAATATTTTAATGGTCAGTTCTATACATACAGTATTTGGTATCTTCTTGCTTAGAATTAAATATTGTTTCATAATAAACCTAAATTTGATGTATTTCAATACGTTAAGTTTTAAAAAGGATATAAAAACCCTAAGATATTAAGGAGAGTAAAATATAGGTGACGCGTCACTGTTAATAGTGAGTTCGGCCGTGAATGTGCGACGGCGAGTCGCAGGTAGGGACCACTTCCAACCGACTTCAAATATCGATCTTAGTATAAGACTATTATAGTCTATGAAAAATAAGAGATTGTGAATAATAGATAGAATTAGGGTTAAACATAAAACCTACGGGTCTTAGATATAGGGACGATCATATCACGTGTTCAGGGTTGCCTAT
This sequence comes from Prosapia bicincta, assembly GCA_036971475.1. Lineage (NCBI taxonomy): Eukaryota > Metazoa > Arthropoda > Insecta > Hemiptera > Cercopidae > Prosapia > Prosapia bicincta. The sequence goes on from JBAIZL010000004.1 coordinate 108,138,595, forward strand.
CTAAAATAGACTTACCTAGGTATCATAAGGTCTTTACTCTTAGGAAGATTGAAAGGGAAGATATAGTGAATAAGGTAAAGGTGAAGGAAGGGTCTTGACGATCCCTACACTGAAGTGGAGTCAAATGGAAGGGCCTAAGCATTATTTTTCCTATTGGGCCCCTGAGTCTAGGTCCTGGAAACCCGTCCACCACTTGTGACAACCCTCCTATAGCGAGCAACCGCCGTCTAACATTACCATGTGCATTACTGACTCACAACGTGTGAAGGATTTAGAAATGATCGCCTATGCACTGGTGTCATGGTGTCAGGATAAGATGCTCTTTCATGGAAAATCTGAATATAGTGAAATAAAAGTGTTGCGATTGCCGCGGGGTGAAATGCCTAACAAGAAAAAACCCCTGTCAGAAAATACCCTTAGATAGATCACGCACAGAGCTGTAATGCAGGTTGTGTTTACGCCTTATTCAAGAAACTCATTAGTAGTGCCAGACTTTTAAATAATCAATTAGTAGTTTTTACACAAACTAAATATTTTTAATATAATTTAATATTTTTATACTGTATTTTGTTCACATATTAGTTCCATTTCTTTCTTGTGTTATTTTAATTTTGTTATTCTTTTCATCCTACTATTTTATTTTCTATAATTGAATATATTCTTTCAAATTTTCTGTTGTCTTCCATTTGTTTAATTTAATATTGCAAGGGGTTTACTTTTATTTGGTTTTTCAAAAAAAGTGAAATCCGTAATAAAATTAGCGACAAATACATAATAAATAAATATCAGTGAAAGTTTGAAACTTTGTATAGCGTATTTACTTAGCTTCTAGATAGAAAATATTTTAAACAAGATACTTGAAGCTTACTATTTATTTTTCAAAATTTCGTTTCAATAATGTATGACAGTAATCGCCAGTGTTTCCTATTATTTACCCACTCGACCCACATAAACACTCCAATCGTGAATTGATAAAGCACTTCTAGCCCTGCAGAGAGCATTGATAGGACCGGATTTGCTGACCAGACCAGCTTCATCCACGCAGGAGACTCATAGAGCCAGACTTGCTCGTTCATTTATTTTAGAGGTGAGTCATTATAAATTCAATGAGCGAGAAGGTTCATTGTAACCTACCTACATACTGTACGTCATATTCAACCAAACAAATATTTAACTGTCTGATTACGTCAATTATAAAACAGTACGAAAAGCGCATCGCAAAAGTGACAGTATATTGAGTGTTTAAAAAAATATCTAAGTACAACATATTTTCCTCTGACTTTATTAGGAGGAGAAGGTAATGCCAAAAAAGGAGAAGGACATTTTAACTCAAAAAAAGTAATGCAAAAATATAAGTAAAAAAACCTCAAAACCACAAAAATGTTGTGGCTTTGGGGTTTTTTCACCTATATTTTTGTAATATATTGTACCACTGTGCTCTTGATATTGTATAAAAAAGTAAATCCACAGCTTTTAATACTTTCATATAAATGAAACTTGTTAAAGAAATATTTATAAATTATTTAGAGAAAAACGAGTTAAAAGGTAGACGGTAATTAGAAGGATTTTGTCTTATCTTTGAAGCATCCAACGGAAGTAAACCATAAATTAAACATAAAAAAGGTTATATTTGTTGGAGTTTAAAAAAGTCTTTATGAAATATTATTCCATATAAAATTTTATTGTTGGTGTATATATATATAAGTACAAATCTTTCAATAACAAGAATATTTATAAAATGAAGCGGACGATGAGTTTCATCAATATTGATGTCATCAGGATATAAACAGGACACTGTCAACAGCTGAAACAAACTCTTGAAATGATTGTACTTTATTTTATATATTATATATATGCGAAGATTCTGATGATATCAATATGTTGAACTGACAAATCCTTCGTCCACTTTATTTTATAAATATTCTTGTTATTGAAATGTTTGTACTTTATACACATGTATGAGGGGCGGCTTTGGATTTTTTTTGGGGTAGGCACAGTTTAAGGGAGCCGTGACTACCAGGGTGCCTAGCCCCTCTCCAGAAACTGTTTAAAATTAAATGTTGTGTTTGAGGCATTTTTACTCTCAGGGTAATTAGATATAACAAGGTCAAATTTATTAATTCCTATTTTATTGTTGATTGGTGCATTCTAAATTTCGCTATAATTTTATGAACATTTCTTTGGATCATAGATATATAACATTATATATATATATATATATATATATATATATATATATATATATATATATATATATAATAGATAACACAATAGATATCGTTTTAAAGTATTGACAATTGAGGATTTTAACAAATAGATATTAACAAGTTGGTCATCCCCGAGCCTACCAGGCCTACCCACTGAGCGACTGCTGACATGTTTGTGTGTACACATACATAAAAGTTGTTGAAATTGTCTCAATATAGTTTAATATGTAAAGACACTACACGCTGTAGAACCTCATAACAACAGACCTAATTAAATAGGACTCCGCTTATAAAGGACAGTGTTTTGAAGATAAATCTTGCCCCGCTATCCACATAAACTTACACAGCATAGCCCAAGCCGCGAAGCGCCTAAACGGTTGCAGAAACAGTCGCTTATACCTTCTGTCAAATGACATTCTCTCGATAATTTGATTCAATAGAACTGAAAATAGTTTAGAAATATTATGAATAATTATAATTTATCTTGTGCTAATAGGTGTTGAAGAAAATGTCGCAGTACCTGAGCCGAAAGGTCACTGGCTTAAAGTGTAACTGTATAAATCAACTATGGCAACTGCATCAACTGTGTATAATGTTTAATTTTAATGAATTAAACCTCTATACCACAAATAGATATTAAATAAATAAAAAAGTTATTTGTGGTATAAAAGTTTTTTTTATTAAAAAAAAGGAAAAAATTAATTTAAAGACTTCCAAAAAAAAAGAAAAATATATATTATTTAGCCCTAGCATCGAATTTTATGTTGCAGTAGCTGTACATAGAATGCACACGATTAAAATAAGTATTTTTCTTTTCATTAGCTTTTTACAATTTTTATCCATTCTGCTTTATATTGATAACTTTATAATGGACTTTCATGTTAACGGACAACTACCAGTCCAAATTAATACGTTACAATGAAGTTGTAGTAAGCATATATATATATATATATATATATATATATATATATATATATATATATATATATATATATATATATATATATATATAAATATATATTATGTTATATATATTAAACATATTATATATATATATATATATATATATATATATATATATATATATATATTATGTTATATATATTAAACATATTATAAATATATATATATATATATATATATATATATATGATGAATAGCTACTATCTGGAGTACATCCGTTCATTCTGCAGCCCATAATTTCGCAGTTGGAACTGCGAATTTATGGACTGCAAAACGAACGGATGTACCCCAGATAGTAACTATTCATCATATTTTTCCATCCGTGAAGGAATACGTATCAGCATATATATATATATATATATATATATATATATATATATATATATATATATATATATATATATACAGTAAACTCCCGATTATCCGTGGAAGAGGGTGGCCCGGCAACGCCGGATAACCGAATTCCT
>JBAIZL010000004.1:108147231-108149731 GCA_036971475.1 Prosapia bicincta
GTAGCCAAGTACTGATGAAGGCGGCATCGTCGTCGAAACTAGGCTGTTTGTTTTAATAAAGTAATGTGTAGTGGGATTAGAATTGACTTTTAATTTTTATCGCCAAGTAAGTTATTTATTAACAAAATTTATTTCAATTCCCGCCCCTCTGAAAGGTTAAATGCAACCTCTTATCGCTCAAGGACTAAACATATCCGCCTACCTATCGAGCATATTGATAGAGTGAAGTTGCCTTTTATGTTGGTGTCAACCTTTTACGTTTCCAACAAACTCTAAAGCGGGGTTTTCAAGGTTACTGTAAGTTTTGCTGCCGCCGTTTTGAGATCACACCTGTTTAATATTGCATAAAACTAATTGCATAAACACCTGACTTTTGTTTAGTGTCAAGTGTTAAGGAATTCTGGCCAAAATATTGCCGACGAGCAGATCGCTTGGAGCACTTCACGTGCGACCTCTATGTGACCTTGAAGCAACTTGCCCGACCCGTTAGTATTGGGACACGTGCCGCCACTATAAATATTTATGAATTTGTAGAATTTTTATTTTTTCTTACAAATGCAGTGCTAGAACAATACTTACGTCGCTACGTATATACTGTAATTTGAATATATTTTTAACCTGAATAGATCCTATGACCGTGTATCGAAGTGCATATGTATTAAAAATATTACATTTGTTGAAGATGAAATTTATTAAAACTATCTTGGCATCAGTTATGTAAAACGTAGCTCATGCTAATAAAAGGAATTAGAAACTACTTAATATATTCATGTACCACGCTGTAGCAATTTGACATATAAGTACAACACTCCAAACAACAGCCGGGTAGAAGCATACTTAAATTGCCAATTCACAAGTATATACAGAATTTTAATTTCGTAAATAGAAAGTGACACTTTCATTAAGACGTAGACTATCTTATTTGCTACGAGTACTGTGTGTTGTAGCAACTAAACTTTTAACCAAATTTGAAATATTATTAATACTGTACAAAACTTTACAAAAGCATATACACTTTAAGCAGCACTAGGAGACAGGAACTGAAAACACCATATAGCAGTCTTGGATGGTAACATATAACACTCTAAAATAATTTTTTTATTATGAAAATTAAAAAATATACTCTAAACCTAATTTTATAGATTTTAGTAAAATCAAACAATTTTGGATGTAACATAACCTTAAAATAATAATAATAATAACTATATTGTTAGTTAGAGCTTATCTAACGAGAAAAATTCACCAAAGGTACGTACCAGCTAGGAGGTAGGATTAATTCGACCAGATTAGTTTCGGCAACCATGTCGCCATCATCACTAATGACGGCAACATGGTCACCGAAACAAGTCCGGGTTGACTAAACTAGTGTTTAGTGATATATTCAGTACATTTTTTAGTATTTACTTTTGGCTTAAAAAACTACATAAATCATTATCAAAAAAACTTCCATTATCAGCTAAGGTATGCAAGAGCAAAATCAGTCCCATCTCGCTCAGAGCAGATACGTGGTTTTTCTGGACAGAATTGTATCTAATGACCAGAAATATAAAGTTATACTTAAAAAATGTTACACCACTTAGAAAAGATTTACAGTAGCCTATAACACAAATAATTTTGCTTATCATTTTAGTATTCGCCATATAGAGTGTAACTTTGCTACTTCGAACATTAGTAACTCTATTATTTCTGTCTTCTTGAACCCCTCATTTCCCTCAATGTTAGTTTCTCGTCTACAATTCGATTATTAAAAAATAAAACAAACAGGAGTGTTCGCAGTGTTTACGCAACACAAACCAGTTCTATAACACGAGTTTTGGTTTTAAAAATATAAAAATACCAAAGATTTCCCAAAATGAATCAGAAATAAATTTAACAGATCTAACATCTGTTCAAACCGGGGTAAAAGTAAATCAACATTAGCCCTCGACATTTAGTTGAGGGTCTGGAAAAGAAAATTGAATAGAGAGAGGAGAAACCCCGCTTAGAAAGGGCTGACCTGAAAGAGAAAGACTCAAGTACGTAGGGTGTTCATCACCTTCCCCTAAACCTAAACGCTTCAGTAAAATAATCTATCCCCTGATTGTATAGGTTTAACACCTAGTTTTAAAAATGAATTCTTAAACTAAGTTTTAAACGTGTATAGACAAATGTACCTGTTATTTTAAAATTACAAAATGTAATTGTTAACAATTTTTCAACTAAGTTTGAACTTAATACTGCATTGGAAATAATTTACCTTCTAAAAAAAACACTGTGTATATGTGTAGATTTTTATCTAACGTTAATACACATTTGACAAAATCGAGTTGAAAAAAAGCATTGGAATTGCGGATTATGTTAGTTTTGTTTTGCTAGATATTGTACGCACGAAATACATAAATATTATATTGAAATCTCTTCCACACAAGTTTGTGGAACGCAGATTTTCGAAAACTTTCTTTTTTTGCCAATCTTTATAAAACCCTGATTCCTTTTTTACTTTCTTTCCACACAAAAAATT
>JBAIZL010000004.1:108152231-108252231 GCA_036971475.1 Prosapia bicincta
GACACCAAAAACCATTCAACCTATAACAATAAATGGGATAATTATTGTTATAAGTTATTTGTTTTTTTATAATAGTCTCAGAAGTTACACTGAAATATTTGGACAATGTTACTAAAACTGTTTGTCTGCTCATTTTGTCATGACATCTCGGAAACGTGTTTTAAACTGACGGGCCTAATTAAATCTTGACAATATTCAAAATTGTTAATTATATGTTATTTATATTAGAAAAAATACGTTTAGAAGAAACATATTACAGTCCGTTCACTAGAGGAAGTACTGATTCGGGGAATTCAATTTATAAGTAGACTAAGTAACAATTTCTATGACCGTCGTTCGTATTACCCTACACCTAAATTGCAATTACAACATATAATTTGTTTAATGTATTTTTAATGTTTTTATACATTTTATTTTTTGGTAAGGCTAAAGAGGGTATTCCCGGGCCCCCTGACCCCTCCCTTCAGTGCGCCACTGAGCAGTTTACATTACCAGATGAATGTTCTACATCAGTCATAACAACCCTTAAAAATCAAGTTGAAGAAAAGAAAATACCTAAATCCTCACGCTTTCTAAAAATTATAATTTTCAAGAAGGAAGCAAATAATGTAAAACAAATTAAATTTTAGGCCTGAAATAAATTAATTAACTACTTGTGTGTTTTGTATCTTTTCTATTTTTACCGCCTCTGTAGGCAAACCCGTATTTCCTTTGATCAACTAGTGTGATTAAAGAGGGGCGTTGAAGTCTCTCGATGACGTAACAATACAACAGGGAACTGGGTCTGTGCCGTAGTTTCTTGCCTGACTGTTTTAGTAACTGGGGTAAAGGTTTAACGTCTTGTACGAATTTTTTTTTTTTGTTTTACGTGTATATTTTAATGCATAAAATACACATACAGTACGAAGAGTTCTAATACAAACTAGTCGAATACGTTTTGGAATTACTATTTTCGCCCCCTTACAATTTATATATATGTGCAAAAGACAATAAAATAATGGGTGTAGGTTTCAAAATACAAACATAACAATATTACAGGTAATATTTTACGTTTTTAATTACCTATAATATTGGGGTTCATTAAAACTCCATTTGTTTCTAATGCACATAAACGTATCCGAGTTTTTGGTAATCCGAGGGCGTCTTGGTCCCATCTACCTCGAATTATCGAGATATTACTGTATATATATATATATATATATATATATATATATATAATACGTTTTCTTGTTTAATAATTTAAAACAACATAGGTTATTCAAATACAAGAATATTTATTAATTTATATCCAAAGCTTTTCGTTGGTAAACAGTACCAACATCATCAGGGATGTTGGTACTGTTTACCAGCGAAAAGCTTTGGATATAAATTAATAAATATTCTTGTATTTGAATAGCCTATGTTGTTTTAATATATATATATATATATATATATATATATATATATATATATATATATATATATATATTCGTCGATATATCTACTTACATGTAGATCAATACTGCAATATACGAATATATATTTCCCGACATATCTACATAGGCCTGGCTTACACTTAGACCCATGCAGTAAATATAACTTTGAATGACTAGTTTTTTGAGTATATATTTGGGCCTACAGAAGCGAGTGTAAAATAATTAGAAGTAATTTTATACTTAAACATTTCGTATATTTCATGTAAATGCACTTTAAAATGTTTCCTTTTAAATACAAAATAATAATTTTAGAAGAAAAGGTTTTATTTCTCTGAAACTAATTTAGTCTCTACCCGCCACCTCTCCCTAGCTAAGGGACCTTGCGTAATTGATAAGTTTATCCAAAAATAGAACAGAAATGCTGTGGTGATTAGATTAATTAAGTGTAGAATTAGGTAGGCTTTGAGACGAAAATGCTACGTAAGACTTTAAAATACCAAGTGTTAAGCTCACTTTGGTGCATTTGGGCCTGAAGCGAGATTAACCGCCTATATGTAGAAAAAGCTAATGGGAGTGACTGGAACCAAAAGGTAACTGTCAGACGTGTGCATACAAGCATAGCCTACTTACATTACTTAGTTTGTAATATTTTTATTTCTTTTCCTATTCAACACTCGAAAACAATTGGAAAGTAAAAATAAACATTTCGGATCGAAGTCAGAGAAATGGACAAAAATCTGAGGACGTCTTCGAAGGAAGAAGTGGGCGGGGCGGGAAGGAGCATTGGCCGGGAGATGTTTTGGGTATTTTTCCTGACTCGGCAAGGCCGGCCGTTGGCCCGGAGCTGTTATACTATGTTGGCTGGAAGATGAGTGTTGGCTGCAATCATTGTGCAACGGTTCAAAAATCAGAAAATTTTACCTGGTCGGAATCAACCTTTGGTATGCATCTTTAACCTTTCTAATGTTGAAAAGTTATATGATCAACGGTAGGACAATGTCAGGTACCCTTAACCAGTGGCTACATCTTGTAAATGAGAAAATTATCTTTAATCAAATTTTAACTATTTCTTTAAACTTAAATCTATTCCTTAAACTGGTTGCATGTGTTAGTATCAAGTGGTGCAACATATGGCAGACTACATTGGGTAAACCCGGTTCCGTAAAGTGAAACCAAAACTGAACATTCAATATAAAAAACTAAATAAACAATCACCTGAATATAAAGAGCTTGCTTTTCCTGTTTTACAAGTTTTCCAACTGGGTCTGACTGGAACACTACAAAAAACGATTTTTATTTAAACAAATGACATATCTAACTTGTAAGCTTTAACCAGTTAAACATAGGTTTCAATTTCATCATAAGGTTTAAATAAAATGTTTAAATTTACAAAATGTAGCCCCTATAAAAGCGAGTGTACCCATGCGCATCCGAGGGTAATAACCTTTTTTTGTTATTATTCATCCACATCTTGACAACAAGAACGTAGGTAGACACACCCCAATTTCCTCCTCAGGCAAATGTCCCTGCTGGTGGTTATCCAGAACCAGATAGCGATGCCATACCTACCTACATTATCCAAGTAATTCACTTATGCTTACCATATTCCTATTCGGGCTATCGAAACTAAATCGTTATAATTTAACCCTAATCATAACCCTAGAGAACAATCCTTAACTGCGTAATCCTTCAACTGACTTGGACTTTGCCCTAATGTTTAAATCCTTATGACAAATACCCGTGCGTAATTTCAAGTACAGTTTTTTTTCTGCCAGTTCCTGAAAATGGGGACAACGATAGATTAAGTGAAGAAGGCCACGTCAATGAGGAAGTAACCTGGATCGGACTTCACCTGAGCCAACTGTTTGCTCCAAGATGGTAATGAAAGAGGAATTATTAATTGGCACTTCCAGCAGGCGGAGGAGAATCCCAGAGAAACTCTTTCTTGGAACCCGCTGCCTCTGAAACACCTACGATTATACGAACACTGATGGAGCAAGTTACAACTAATACCTTAACAGCTCTCCTTAACGTTTATGGAAATAATTTCACTAGAGAAATGCGATTCTGTAAGACAGAACATTCACCACTTAAACTTCCGTAGATTATTCAAGTCTACACCATCCATATAACCACTTCCAAGATTCCCGTTCACTTTAAGTTGTCCTGAATACTTGGAAACGAAATTAATTATGTATTTAGGAAACAATAACAAATAACAAGAGGTAAACAATTTTAATCTCATATTATACGAATATGGTGACGTTACGTAAAGGTGACACAAATAATAAATAAACTAAAACCAAGATCATAATTTTTGTTTAAAACTTGGAACTTATTTAAAAAGGACATTTAAAAGTAAAGTAGAGTCAAGCAAGTAGATTATAATATACACATAAAACACTACAACTCAATTCTGACAACAACAAAAGCTTTAATGTCGTCAGTCTTGTTTCAGCAACTGCGTTACCCTTATCAGTGACAACATACACTAATTACAGTTTACACTAAGATTTATCCTGACAAGATGTCAGGAAAAGCTAGTGCAGGTATGTAAGGTAATACCTGTGTAAGGTAAACATTCTTTGTGAAGTCTGATTGAAAGTCATCCATTATAGTTACAAAATATAAGATTCCGTGTAGAAGTTCAAGATGGGGGATTACCCTAGCACCCTAACCCTACGAAACCTATCCTCACGATCATGTGATAGCCGAAGCTTTCTTTTGTAGCCACAAACGCCACGATCCTAAAGAAGTATGTAAATAACGTATTTGGCTTACCTCCAGCTGTCGATTTGGATTCATTATACCCTTCAAGTTAGACAGACTCTCCGTCCCTTGCATGGACATAACAGTACAGACGAGCGTACACCACTTCTGTATTCCCTTAAGACAGAGTCATTTCTATCGCAAAGACTGACACTAAATTGTTTCGTTGAGGTCCTTTGAATGGAAAGATAAAGTGGCATTATCTCAGCGTCGACCGGCAGACTCGCGTTGTGGACAGGGTCCTCTCCATAGAACGTCAGTGCAGACAAGAGTGTTCTGCTTCAACGTTTGGTCTTTCTAAAATATACAGTCAACCTGTAAGAGGAGAGGCGTTGTTTAGCCCCTGGAGTATCTGCAACGTCTTCTTTCTTTAACACCGGGTGTAATGCTATGATACTGGATCACGGCTGCTGATAAGGATGGTAATAAGGATGGAAGTTTCTATTCGGGAGCACGTTTATTTAGTTGGGACGGATGGAAGATGATTTAATGCTGGGGGACTGGTTAACTTACCTTTTCTTTTTTCTTTATTTGTTTTTTTTAAATTTCTACACGAGTTAAAAGCAAATTTGCTAAACACTAATTACAACTTAACGAATCCTAGCACAAAATTGTTTGACTAATTTTTTAACCTAAAAAATGTCTGGTTCAGAAAAGAGTAGGGAAACGCAATAACTCCAGGTTGACGCCACGTTGAGTAAATATCTACTGAGAGATCCGAGTCACAAGGGCGTCCAGTGGCAGAGCTAATGACGTTTGCACTGAAATGCTTGCTAAGCGAGTAAAACCAAACAGAAAAATTCAATACTTTAATAGTTAATAACTGACATAGAGTAGGAAGTAGTGGGTAGAGTTTCTCTTGGAAAAAGCTCATTTAATTCAAATATTCCAAAAACAAATTTATCAACATATTTAAAAAGTGTTTTTTTTAATTGATAACAAAGAGTTTATTGACAGTGAAATAATTATCATAATCATTTACTTATTATCAGTTAACGTAAATGAGTAGTTTTTCAAAAATTGCAATGAAAATTCAATAAGTAATATTTCAAAATTTATATTCAAAACACTTCAACTAGACGTCACATTTAAAACAGTATTTCCTAAACAAATTTTACCTGATTAGGAAAAACCCTATTCAAAAGAATGTTGTACCTATATTACTCATTAAAATAAGCCAATATTAAAGTACAATTTAAATACTCAATTTTACATTAATAATCATTTGACTTTTTGCTGTCATGTTCCGCATACAGATTAATGAAAACTAAATGCACCTTCCAGGAATACTAAAGTCAGTGCACCTTCCAAGTCAGCTTAGCAATAATGGCGCCCAATATTGTCCTCATATTTTTTTATGCATTTCCGATATTAGCTCTAAAGGTCGCTAGTTTGGACTGACAGTCGGCGCCACGGTTCCATGCCGCTCGTGTGAACTAGGCTGCTTATATCCGATAGTATAATAGGTTTACATTAAAATTTCCCCTTCGATAACAAATCTGTACAATGTTTTCAGTGTAGTAATGGGTTTAGTAACTCTCAGGAGTGCAGAACCCCAATGAAACTGAACTGGGCTTACTACAAATTATTTAAAACCTTGATCTGAATTTTTTTCGTTTTGGAAAATCTGCTCACGTTACGAAACAATCAATCGAGATTATAGGGACCAAACTAAGTGTTTTTTATGTATTAAAAATAGAATAATAAAACTGAAAAGTATTATTTAACTATAACGCGGTCTAAGCAAGATCATCTGGATTCAGTTTTCACAGAAGATTTAAAAAAATATGATTTCATCCAAAATAATGAAGCCAGTTTTAAAGCTATTATATTCTGTTATTTTACTAAGAAGTTGTGTTATTACTGTCGATTATGTGACGTTAGTTATTATTTTTGTTACTTTATTAAGAGGCTTTGTTGTTTTTTGTGTTATTTCTTCAATGGTTGTGTTATCATTCTGTGTTATTTTAAGAAGCTGTGGTATTATTTTGTCTGTGTTAATTCATTGAAAAGTTGTGTTATTATTTACTGTGTCATTTTATTGAGAGTCTATGTTAATATTGCTGTGTTATTTTCTGTGTTTTTTAAAGACATTCTATTATTCTGTCTGTCATTCCATTGAAAACTATGTTGTTATTTTCCGGTATAAATTTATAAAGAAGTTGTTTTATTATTTTCTGTGTTATTTTATTGACAATCTATGTTAATATTGCTGTGTTATTATCTGTGTTTTTTCAAAGACTTTCAATTATTCTGTCTGTCATTCCATTGAAAAACTGTGTTGTTATTTTCTGATATAATTTTGTAGAGAAGTTGTGTTATTATTTACTGTGTCATTTTATTGAGAATCTATGTTAATATTGCTATGTTATTTTCTGTGTTTTTTTAAAGACCTTCTATTATTCTGTCTGTCATTGGAAAACTATGTGGTTATTTTCTGGTATAAATTTGTAAAGAAGTTGCTTTATTATTTTTTGTGTTATTTTATTGACAATCTATGTTAATATTTCTGTGTTATTTCCTGCGTTTTTTAAAGACATTCTATTATTCTGTCTGTCATTTTATTGAAAAACTATGTTATTATTTTCTGATATAATTTTGTAGAGAAATTATTTTATCATTTTCTGTGTTATTTTATTGAGAATCAGTGTTATTATTTTATTTTATAGAGAAACTGTGTTATTATTTCTGTCTTGTGGTAATTAAAGGTTGCGTAATTATTTTATGTATTATTTTATTGAGAAGCTGTATTATTATTTTCTGTTATTTTCTTTAGAAAATGTCATTATTTTGTGTTATTTTATCGAGAACTTGTTTTACTAATTTGTGTTGAGAAAAATAACGTTTAGATTTTTCATCTAACTTCTTCAGAAACATGAAGTTTTGTTAGAAATTAAGTATTACCTATAGATTTTAAAAAACATATAATCCAGATTTGGTAGGGAATGGTGTACTTAGGTGCAGATTCAGCATCAACATTAATATTATTTTCATGCTGTTATTGTTTTGAATGTTATTTTGTGTTTTAGGTAATTAATTCCCTTCAAAGATGTAACTTAATAATTTCTAGGTTCAACATGTTAAAAAAAAAATAAACTACTTAATCGAAACGTTTCGGTAGGATTTTGATAAACCTTTAGGTAAGGTTTTGATAAATGCACTTTTGACATGATTTTGCAATTTTAGCTAGTGAAGTAGATTAAATACATGGAAGGCTTTTTTTGGGTTTAGCTTAAATATTCTGGGAAAATACTGTTTTGCGTCATTGATAAAACGTCACAATTTCATTGACGTATCTACAGAAACGTCTACATATAAAGTAGTACACAAAAGCACGCAAAATTAACCTGCATCCGTGCAACTCTACCGGAATAAATATGAACTATTGCTGCTTGTGAAACAATGGATATAACAAGTCTGATCGTTTATAAAAGACAAAGACGTATTTATCCTATTATTTTATAACATTTTTCTATTTCTAAGAGAGCGTGCTTCCCGGAAGTTACATTCTTAAATTCTTCAAGGCAACTATGTGGGATTAATAACATATGCAAAGTGTTTATCTGCTTTTTATTATTTATTTATTTTATGTCTGCCAGTAGGAGGATTGTTTTTTTCAAATCCAATTTTTTTTTTGGGATCTACCTCGTGAAATATTTAGTTATAAAGTCGTTACACATGCAAAGTCTCTAGTTTTATATTTCGCTTTCTTAAAACGATTTATTTAATTTTTCCTGTTTACATTTTGTTTTCCTCTAAATTATCCTCTTGCAATCTTATTTTTTAAAACATTTTCTTAATTCATTTGTGTTTACTTTCTAGAGTACCAACTTCGTCAATTTACATATAAAACTAATACAAACACACATTTTACCATCTATGAAGTGTAGCAATGAATTATGTCACAGAAAGGATCCCTAGTCTGGAGTATAGAGAAGGATTATGACTCATGAAGGGTCGAATATCTAAAGTATACCAACTCTCGGACGGAGTCCTAAGGTTACGTCCCTCCCTCGCTAAAAATATTCGAGACTTAGTTGGTTGAAATGTGGTGATGCGTGTGTTATAATCCTGTTTAGTTAAATGCTGTAAGGGTTTGTTTGACTGGGTACCGCTGGGAGTACAAGCTCTCTCTGTAGCTGCTACAAATGCAACCCTTGCCAAGATAGTGAATTGTTTACTTTATAAATGACGGTTGTATAAATATTTGGCAATAAAAAAATCATTTGACTTTCAGACGATAGGCTGCTGCTAACATACTGAATAGTAAATTAAGATTTTTGAAAGTGTTATTTACTTTGCAACTTTTTTACAGTATGGTCTGCACAAACTTACTGAAAAATAATCTTTCAACAGATACATATACTTACAAATTATTATTATTAACAACAGCAGACTACTAATATAACAAAAATAATTTTAAGTAGATGTCTACTTTTTAACACAGAAAATATGAATAAAGTAATAAAACCTATGCGTTAAAACAGCTATTTTACCACATAACATAAAATCAGCTATTTTATGAAATCATATGTTACCACATATTTTATTCCAAATGGTACGAAATGACTATATTGCATACCTTTTCCTTTTTGTGAAAAGTTTGTCTCCCATGTAACACTAAAATTAATTCATTGCTTAGTTTAATTAATGAATTAATATTTGAAAAAAACTGTATTCCTATCAAAATTTCTCTACTACAACTTCAAAAAAATGTATTTGAACAAGACGAAGACTTAATTTTTTGATTGGTCATAAACGTCCAGCAAACAGTGAGCTCTTAGTCACAACACCTAATATTAACAATTACTTTAGAAACTAATGTTTGTGAACGCAAGAAAATAATGTGGGTAGCTTTATAATTGATCAGTGTTAATTCAAAAATCATCAAGGTATTTTAATTAACTAGAATGTTCTTAGATGTTGAATTATTTTAAGTTTTACAACTTCTACAAGCGGTGAACGAACAATCAATTTCTATATTTACGCCCGTAAATTTGAAGAGAAGTAATTAGGGAAGAAAGTAATTTTTATAAAAGTAAAAGTGCTCGAGGCAAAGAGAAAAGAAGCGGATGTGCCTAAAATATTCGTTGGTTGCTGAAATAGACTCCGACCTAACTTTCTATTGTCTTAGACACGCCTAACAAAGCCTATGTACTGCAGGCCGGGTCGTAAACAACAGTTGTCGCGCGGCATGACTCAGAGTAAAACTCGGTCAGTCGGCGTTGGGACTACGGCTGCGAAATCCCGTATCTGACTTTTCCTCCTTGGAAACTACCCGTGGTTCAATATAAAACTATGATTAAACAGCTTTATATAACTTATACTAATTAAAATAAATGCAAAATCTTTGTTGTGTGTTTACTTATGACAAAAGAATGACGATTCAATCCTAGATTATAACAGTATAAAGCGAATGGTCATACTGACCATGAGTTATACTCATGATGAGTATCCTTTTTTCGTGACAATATGAAAATTTAGATACAGGACGCACCTCATTAAATTTAATTTTAAAAAATTAAGAATTTTTTTCCATCAGTAGAGTTTGCTCTACTCATAAATATTGTCTCGGTTTGTTGTCTACAGTTTTTTAATCTTTAGTTCTAATGAGTGCTCATATTTTAGTCGTCTCATATTTTCAGTTCCACTTGTCACCAAGGAGAATGTTATCGTTTCAGGTTACTAGTTTTTAGTGTCAAACTATAGTCCTATTTTTAGTCTATTGTTTTCATTTCTTGACAGCAGTTGTTGTCTCAGGTTTCTAGTTTTTAGTTGTAATGAGTACTCATATTTTCCTCGTCTCATATTTTCAGTTCTTCTTGTCAACAACGAGATGTAACTGTCTCAAGTTATTAGTTTTTAGTTTTAAACAGTAGTCATATTTTAGTCATCTCCTGTTACAGTTCTTGTCAGTAATTGTTGTCTCTGGTTTCTAGTTTTTAGTTCCGAAGAGTACTCATATTTTTGAACTAAAGTTATTTTTGAACTCATATATAGTTCTCCCCCGAAGTATGGGGAGAAGGGTGGGAGTGGGGAGAGGTGTGTGGGGAGACATGTGGAAGACGTGTGGGAAGACATATGGGGAGACGTATAAGGGGACGTGTGGGGCGAGATGTGGGTAGACGTGTGGAGAGAAGGGTGGGGAGACGTTGGAAAGGTGTGTGGGGGAGACATGTGGGAGACGTGTGGAGAGACATGTGGGGAGACGTATGAGGGGACTTGTGGGGCGAGATGTGGGGTGAAGGATGGGGAGACGTGTGGAGAGGTGTGTAGGGGACGTGTGGGAAGACTTGTGTGAAGACGTATGGGGGACGTGTTGGGAGATATGTGGGAAGACGTGTGGGGAGACGAAGAATCTAATTAAAGCCCCTTAGGTACTAGTTATCCATGAGTACCAGACAGCTCTTCATGACAGAAGTGAATAAGATAAAAGTATCCCCAATATGGTTGATTAGGGAACGGATAGGATTTTAAGAAAGATTTAGACAAAGGAGATGCACGATTTTGGATGTTTAATGAGTTTTGTTTTGCCCCTTTGTAATACCTGCCTTACTAATTATACGGTAGACTATACTTAGCTTATGTGAAATTTCCTGAAGGAAGTGAACCTTTTAGCGCAAAGCGTTATCCAATGTTCATTCTTCGCATTATTTAATTATTTTTTAATCCAATCACAATTCCAAGAAAGACAGTTGAAAACATTCTGTATAATTTAGATCTATAATACACACATTTTAGGTAAATCATTGATTTTAAAAAAACACGGAGACCTAAAACGTGGGTCTCGATATTTTTTATTCGCACAGTAATCTTTATCACAAGATAATAATCCCAAATAAACAACGCATACATCAATATTGGACAGGAAACTGATAATTTCACCGGAACTCTGCACAGGACCATCGCACGACGCTGGCTAAAATTAGTAATTGTTGCTATGTTAGAATACAAAGATTTGTATTACTTAAACATACAACTTTCGCCGGATGTAAAACACCTACAAAACTACAACATTGTATTTTTTTTATAATTTTACGTCTATAGTGAATTAAATAGGTTTTATAATGACCGAATGGAAACAACACCTTGAACATCAAATCATTTTAAAATTCCTTCTGTTAGTTCACAATCTCCTTAAATATATTTTGTACAAATTTTCAATCGTTAATAAACTACTTTTTATTCATCCACTCAAATTCAAATACATTTGTTAACTTGTAGCGTATAACACTTGATGTTAATATAGTTTTTCCATGTATTAAATCATTAATTAAATTTAATAATTAATTATTTTAGTTTTATATGGAAGAAAAATTTTCACAAATGGGCAAGGTATGCAATATGCGTAGTTATTTCTACCCATTTGGCTTAAAATAAGTTGAATAAGAGTTCATAAAAAAGCTGATTTTATAGGTTATGTGGTAGAACAGCTGTTTTATCGCTAATTCTATGTTACTTTATTTATATTGATTGATACTATTTAATCAAAAGCGCCTAGGATAAAAATTTTCTTTGTTGAACTAAGTAGGAATTGATTTGTTAATGCATATTCTCAACGTTTCGATACCATTATATAAATATATTATAACATAAAGTAGGAGGCTTTAGATTAAATTAAGTTAGTTGCTAAAATAATCATTTATAGGATTAAAAAAAAATACACACACATAGTTTTCTAGTGCGGACAAAGCAGGTACCATGTCATTATCCTTTCCAGGAAAGCTATAAGTTGAGTCCGGCAAATTGACAATAGAGGGTCCAACGCTTGTTAAGACGGGAAATCCAGGGGCCAATATAGCCATGGGAAAATAACCGTGTACCGTTAGGTTTAGCTAATTGTAGAACTGTGGGAAACTTACAAAGAACGTATTGGTGGTAGTAGGAGAGATTAGATTTTTAATAAAAACTAAATGATCGGAAGTTGAAAGGAGGAAGTTTTAAGAGGAGTCTCAAAGGAAGACAGGTTGGTGGGGTCAAGGATGGAAGTGTTGTAAAGGGAGGATTTTCTTAAATTAAGTAAAGAGTTTTTTTTAGAAGTAAAATTTAGAAAATTTAAAACGTAAAAATTTTGTTTAGAAGTATAAAAGTAAGTTTTTTTTGTGTCAATATATATTTCCTTAATTTCATTTTTAATTGTGTTATTGTTGTGAAAATATACTATGGTTAAATTGTGAAATTGTATAATGGGTTGATATTTTATATGGTATTTAATATTGGACTCCTGAAGACGTTAGGAGAGGGGTATCGACACGAACTATTTGTCTTTCAAGGTTTTGTCTATAATTGGCTTTTATAAAACCTATTAATAGCTGCAATAAGTTGATATTTTTATGAACTAAGGCTACGAATTCTGATGCATTCTTATTATGAAAAGAACTCGAGTTCGTCCGAAGAAATACCTATTTTTCCAGTTTACTAACTACTACTAACATACTGATTCACTAACTAGATGTTAATTAAACCTTTATTAATTACATTCCTGTAAAATATAGTCTGCCGGTCAGTCCCACATTCTATTCTAACACATTTTTTTTAAAATTCAAAACAAATTTATAACTTGCTAAATCTTTGAAAGAACTAATTTCATAACACAATGCAAATTACATTGTACGATGAATACTATAAAGCAGAAGTCACTTGCGATCAAAATAATGGTATGTTTTTTAAATATTAAATTTTATATACTGTATATAGAATATTTATTATGTTTTCATTGTGGTAACAAACCAAACACACTCATTTCGAATACTCTATCTTAGTACCTGTCACTCAATCGTTACCATATTAACAATGTAAAAATGGGGAACGTTACTACGGCCCAGTAGGTTACTGGCTAGCCACACGGTGTTGGTTACCTTCTATCATCACCACACTCCATTAAGGTAAAGTTACAGCTGTGGACAGTCGTACTAATACCACAAAGCCCCTTGGGGACTATTATTGAGGCAAAATTCATGATAGTGTCCTACACTTACATTACCTCTCAGGCCATACCCGGGCACATCTACAAGTGTTCAAAGCGTCACATTCAAAACAAAATATAACAAGTAAAATGTTCTTGCTAAAATTAGAAGTGTTTATGTCACGGCTACAACTTTTATGTTGTTCTTATTTGTTTTACAATTATCTTATTGGAGTGTAAACTTATTATAGCTTTAGTGTGAATTTTAGAAAACGACGCTTAAAGCGTTATGTAACTACTGTCGGTTTCCAGGTTAGGAAGTTTGTGTAAGTTATTAATGTGCTGTGAGAGTTCTATTCTATATTTATAAAACTGTTCAGAAAAGTATTTTATAATTGTTTATATTAAAAAATATAATTAAAAATTTAATCATTTTAGGCCTACTTGTTTTTTAGGTTAGATCTAAGCTAGTGAGACCAAGTTCATAGGTCAATAAACGCTTTAAAACTAAAATTAAATTTTCTTTAATACAAAGGTTTATTTAACTATAGGTAGTATCGGCGTCGGTGTCCCCATCATCAAGTACAGATTTAAGCCTACACAAATGGATAGAGCTAGTATAATGTGAGGTAAAGCTTTGAATAACGCGATCTGGCTTTTAGTACTTGAGTATTTAATTAAATACTATATAATCATCATGATTTAAAAATGCTTATTTTAAACTGCCATAACTGTATAACATAGGCCTAGGCCTATGCATGAAAGCGTTTACCAATATCCCTCCTTTGATTTTTTCTTTCTCACATATTTATGTTATTGAACAAAAGAATATTATAGGCAAGCATAAAGTAATTTTAAATGTTATAAACCATAAGTACTGGTTACAACCTATGTTAAATATCGCCATACAAACATAACCTCATTTTGCAAGCACACTCCTTTATAAAGTAATTGTTGACGAATTATCGCTCGATGTTACAGAGTAAGCACATTGCCCTACTATCAGACTAAAGTATCCGGATAGGATACATTTGGTTACTAAACAAAATTGAGTTTGCTAACACTAATAAAACGTATGTAAAGTAAACGATTTATTACATTTGGGCTCTACTTTCGTATGTGTGTCGTTAACCGAGATCGAGTCTATTAATTGCTCTCCATACAAAATATACTAACGCGTAGTGACGTAATATGTAATGATAATTTAATTTTGTTTTTGGCGCCCTCTTCGTCTTACACTCTTTTTTTCATATAGTTATACTAGTTGTACCCTGCCACACTCTGATGTCACAAATTGTGGTTTGATGGATGAGAAATGAGGACAAAACAAAGCATGCGTTTCATAGGAATTGAATTTTGCAATACTCCAGAGGCTCAGGCAATACAGAGCTAATCCTATGTCAATTTTTGATCAAACCGTTGCCAGAATTAATCTGATAAGAAATGTTTTCCTTTTACCTCCGGCGCATCCAATACCGCCATTTATCATTTTCATTATGCGATCATAAATGCCCTTATATTCCAGAGTTAATTTTGGAAGTGCTTGACTGGATATATGATTAGAAATCACAGTTGTTGTAACTCTGTTCACTGAGCAAATCCTTATCAAATGTAGGGAGCCGCAGCTCCGGTGGTGGCTGGCATTCACAAATAACCTGTACTTACGATTTGGTGAACGGCGCAGTTCCAGGTACACACGGTTAGTAGAATCTAGCGTCCGTGGTCACGACATGCTCACACAAAAGAACCTCGATTAAGGTGAATATTTAATTCAGGTTATATAATAATCTGAATGGATGCAAGCGGGTACGTTTGTTTTTGTTAATAAACAATGTAATTAGGTAAAAGTTAATGCTTCACATATGTCTGTAGTTGTCGATGAGTGACAATGGTTGACGTAGCTAGTAGGCCTATGGCGAGTGATCTCCTCGCTTGCGGCAAATGGCCAGGTTACTGATAAACTTTTTTCTCTCTCCCGTGGGCATGTATGCTACTGACGCGAAAATACGTTATAACAATCTTTAAAACGGGTTCAAAATTTGACCTCAATCGCTGCAGAACTTTTTGAGTTTTTGAAGCATACACAAAACAATGTATCACTTTTATAAATACTCTAGGCAAGTATGGCGAGTTTCCCCCTCGTTTGCTGCAGATTTCGCGGCTGGCAGCACACAGCCGACCGTTAAAAGCACTCTCTTCTCGTGATAGCGGGTATTTGTCTTGACACAGAAAAACATAAAATAACATTTTTTAAGCGGGTTGTATGCGTATTAAAATTTTACCTCAATCGCTCCAGAACGTTTTGAGCTTTTGAAGTGTACAGAAACCAATTTTTATATAATTTGTATATATAAAAATTAAAAAATAGCAAGTACGTATACATGTAGGATAGGTTTGGTTACAAGAAAAATGAAATGGTCATAACGCAAAGTAACCGCTTTCTGGATTCAACACCCTTAATAAAAGCATTAATAAAAATAATTTTAATCTTGATTTAGAATTTACTTTTAAGTAACATTTGTGAAAAGGGAAAATCAAAAGTGATATACTATTGGTAAACTTGTACTCAATTATATTCCGATAATTTCTTTCAAAATAATAATGCGCCTTTTTATAGCATTAAAATGGTTTAGGAGAGGTTAGGTTACAGCTGCCTTAGTGAGTGTCGCGTCACTTGCGCCCAGTGACACTTTTGCCCTGCGATATTTTAGTCCAATGACATTTGCACCACCTTAATGCTGTTGAAGGATGGAACAACACCTAATCCTAGAATCAAAGAATTGATTATTTGTTTCAAAACTGAAAGGGAAAATACAGCCTATGCATACATAAAGATTCAATTAAACCTTGGAGGGAAGAGGAGAAAATGGTCGAGAGAATGAATAAAACTATTACGAAGAAACTGGTGGCATAAGGTCGTGTCTTTGCACTCTGACCTACTACAAATATTAGACTGGGTTCAAACTGAAGACCGCTAAAAATTATGACAATATTTGTAAATAATACTAAGTTCATCTCAAAAAACAATACAATATACTACGATTTTAAAAAGTAAAAAATATAAAAATGTTGACTCTTTTAGCCATTTTCTATAACTTAGCTAGTCCAAAGCGTAGGTAAAGTGTGATGGGTATCATAGAGGCTGTAATCGTACTGAATACACGAAATAATGTGGGGCTCCTCAATATATATTTGGAGTACTTGGTAAACTGTTGCACATTTCACCATTGGCTCAAGTGTCACTGGGTGCACCCGTCGCATATTCGCCTTGCTTGAGCCTCACTATATTCAAGGAAGGTAAAGTGGCCAGTACTACGACTCATCGCTCCTAATTACCCAAAGTAGGCTATTTTCTGCCTGAGGCTGAACAAGCACACAGAAGTTCAGAAAACTTTAGAATACAATTTGCACAGTAATTTATTATAGATTATTTGATTTACTACATAATATTTGTATGAGAAATGATTTAACCTGATTTCTTCGTAGATTAAACGTCATACTTGCGTTGTATTTAAATAGTATTTTTTTGTCAGAATCGCCTCCGTATTCAACAACTGAATCACCGTCATTTTGCCTAGAAACGGAATGAGCTAGGAACTAAAATTTGATTATATTTCCTGTACACGAACTGGAAATAATAAAATTGAAATGCTGATAGTAAAACTCTGACAGTACTTTTACATTAAACCGGTCTCTATATTGTTGATTGACATCGTAATAAAGCAAAGAGAAGCAATTCTCACGGCTCCCCCTTTGCCCCCACTACAGCGCTAGCAGTGGGAACCAAAACACTGGCTCTGTGGATTTCGCACAAGAAAGTTCTCTCTCTTTCTTTTAGTTACAGAGAAAAGAAGGGGAGGGGAAACCAGTTACGTAATGGGGGGAGCAGTTGCAGGAAAGAGAAGGTATTGTTGGGCGCCTTAAACAGTTTGCGTTCTCTTATTTCATGGTATTTTTTACGAACCAGAAATAATTACATGGGAAATTGGAGTTTTTTATGAATGAAATTAAAACCCTAATATATACGAGTAAATCATACAGGGATAGAATTTTTTGTACTTAATGGCGTGTTTATGAAAGACGTACGACTTAAAAAAATACGACTTTAAACATTTACTAAATTTAGAAATTTTATTTGACAGGAACAATACGGTATGTATAGAATTGGGTTCTTCACCCACACTCGGGAGTTTTATGCGCTTACGTCACATAAGTATTTCTATCCAAATAGGGATATTAGTAAGGTGACTTGATTTCTAGACGGCCAAAACGGGTCAGTACTTTCCAGGAGCTTTTGGGGTATGAAATGAATATCCCCACCAAAGCGTCGGATCCTATAGTATATTCTTTTTGAAATCAGAGAATAAAGTAGCAAGCTTTAAGGCCTTTATTGTTGTTATTAAAATAAACAGCCATGACTGATCACACAAGTTATCCATTAAATATTTTTATATAAGGCTAGGATGTTAGAAAAATATGTAATATCAATAGAGGTAATAAATTAATAAAATCAATATATTTGTACAGTAAACAAAACATCTAATTTCATTAAGTTGGCATTGTGAATTTTTTTCAATAAACAAAATTAAATAATTCTTTAATACATTGTTAAAAATAATAAAATGAACACTAACAAAATATAAAAATTAGGCAATTTATATGTCTGTTACTATTCTGCCAAAACGGGACAAATAAGCGTCCCCAGGAGGATAGTCGGGACACATGTCTGAATAACAGGACGTCTGGTCTCTTTAGATATTATTACTAATTCAATGAAACAAAAACAAACAAAAAATAATTACAATATTAAATTGATAGATTTTAAATTTTCTTATAAAAAATGTTTACTCTATCGGTTAAATTATTTGTATTAGTAAAACATCTTAAATAATAAAATAATTGTTATGCTATTAAATGGTATACAATTTTTATTTATGAGTAACAAACATTTCAAAAAAAAACATTAATTGTAATCTATTACCCGTCTCCCATAAAGCTTATTTTTTAAGATTTAATTTTAAAAAAATTAAAGGCCCATTTTAAAAACTTGCTCTAAAATCTGTTCAGGGCGATGATTGCTTAAATAATCGTATTAAATTATGTCTTATTTATTTAGGCTACTGTGAGGTAAGCAACCCTAGTTTATGTCTTTCCGAGGGTGTAAGATAGAACACAGCAATAGATAATAAATACAAAGATAGGCGCTCTTATTACCACTATGACAAAGAGTGTGAGTGTAATGCCTACTTCAGATACGCGTCCTCGCACATGTTGTATCTATCCTTAGGCCTATGCCTCGATCCTCCCTGTATCCTCTGCCAGGTTGCTTCATCTCCCTTCGTGAATCTCAACTTATATAAAAAATCCTTTCCTATCCTTCGAAGGACTCATATTGGCTGATCATCTTGAGACGACAAAATAAATAAATATATAGGCCTAGTATCCATTGCTTGCTTTGCAAATTACCGCAAGTGTGATCGACATATGAAATATTATTTCTCATAACGTATTACATTCATCATTATGTTGAGTTATAATTAGAATTTAACTGAAAACGATCCTACAGCGGTTAGCTTAATTGCCCCATTGTTGCTTGACGGATATTACAACACAAATTTTTTTTCAGTAACAATCCCCTTCAGTTTTAAACACTTGCCAATGTTTTTTATTCGTTTAAACCTGTGTCCCGCAACATAATGTACTACTTCAGGTTAGAAAAATATTGTTGTAATAGTTGACAAAAACTGGATCAAAGCCTATTTTTTATATTTATACAGTATATGTTACTTTCTACGTTCAAAAAAATACATTATAAACAAGAAACAAATTATTAGAAATGTCGCAAACCAAAAATAGTAATTAAATTCTTAAAAATATAAGCAACTATTATGCACTCAATGTTTCTTTATAAATCAGAGTAATATATTATACTGTGAAACTACATAACTACACTAAAGTCTACGTACGGGTGGCCAAAAATGCAGTATTGCCACATGGGCGAGAGACGAGTCACAAAATAACGATAGACTAACAGCTCGATGCTAGAACTAGGCAACACTGTTCGCTTAGGGTTGCCAATTAGTGCTCAGGAGTAAGTACCTTTCGACCTTAACTCGCGAGGCCGGTTCCATACGGCTCTAAACAAGCCACCCACCGATTTCGTGCAGTAGACGTTATAATATACCTGTAGAGAATTCGCTAAGGAAGGTGAAGAAAATATTTCCCGAAGTAAGCTATTCAAGTACGCTTAATATTAACTAGGCTATGTTGTTACAAAACCAAAGGAAACGAAAGCCAACTCGTTCCAATTCGATTTCGTTTAGTTTATGTTAGAAAACTTATTTTTTCTTTTTTATAAACTAAACTTATTCTAACCGAATATGAAATATTTTAGCGATTTTTAATAGCTTATAATTATATTGTATAGTAGTGTAAAATAATTGTTTGTTTGATAATGAAAACTTTAATCTATAATTTGTTTCTAAAGTTAGGTTATGTTTGTATGGAATTATTAAGTTCTAACAAAAATTTCTGGTTTACGACATTTATAACAATCTTTTCTTATTTAGGTCGTATTTGTAAGGAACATATACAAAAAAGATAAAAATCGTTGCTATCATATAAATCATATTCTAACCGAATATGAAATATTTTAGCGATTTTTAATAGCTTATAATTATATTGTATAGTAGTGTAAAATAATTGTTTGTTTGATAATGAAAACTTTAATCTATAATTTGTTTCTAAAGTTAGGTTATGTTTGTATGGAATTATTAAGTTCTAACAAAAATTTCTGGTTTACGACATTTATAACAATCTTTTCTTATTTAGGTCGTATTTGTAAGGAACATATACAAAAAAGATAAAAATCGTTGCTATCATATAAATCATATTCTAACCGAATATGAAATATTTTAGCGATTTTTAATAGCTTATAATTATATTGTATAGTAGTGTAAAATAATTGTTTGTTTGATAATGAAAACTTTAATCTATAATTTGTTTCTAAAGTTAGGTTATGTTTGTATGGAATTATTAAGTTCTAACAAAAATTTCTGGTTTACGACATTTATAACAATCTTTTCTTATTTAGGTCGTATTTGTAAGGAACATATACAAAAAAGATAAAAATCGTTGCTATCATATAAATCATATTCTAACCGAATATGAAATATTTTAGCGATTTTTAATAGCTTATAATTATATTGTATAGTAGTGTAAAATAATTGTTTGTTTGATAATGAAAACTTTAATCTATAATTTGTTTCTAAAGTTAGGTTATGTTTGTATGGAATTATTAAGTTCTAACAAAAATTTCTGGTTTACGACATTTATAACAATCTTTTCTTATTTAGGTCGTATTTGTAAGGAACATATACAAAACAGATAAAAATCGTTGCTGACCCAATATTAATCAACCGATACTAATTAATATAAAGTGGATTACAAAAATTAGATCACTAAATGGAATTTCACTTAATATTGTCCCGATCCAGTCGTTTCCCAGTGTTACATTCTGACGTTGTTAGGTTAGGTTATGTGAACGATTAATTATGCATTCGGAATAACTTCCCATTGTTTTAAGTGACACGTATTATCCTATCCATAACATTTTCTACTTCTTAACTGACCATTTGCAGGCAATTAATCTTGACAGCCTAGTAGTATGTTATGGCCACTATACGTTTTGTCGCTAATTCAGCAGAACCCATACATTGATTCTGTACGAGTTTTCCAATCAGGCAAATTTTTTTCACTTATACATTTTCGTGGTTTTAATCTTTTCACGATGTTCTTGAGTTATTATATGTCAATTATAAGTTTTATGTAGTTTTTTAACATAATTTATTATCTCAATTTCTTGTATAGTAATCATATTTTGGAATTAATTTAGGCTTCCCGGTTCTAAGACTTGAATCCTAGAACATAGGTTAAATCTGGATAACAATGCCAAAATATTGAATTGAGTCATTGGGTTATTATCAATATAAAAAACTGTGTAAAATTATTTTATACCTCAATTTTTTTTCTGAGAATTTTCACTTTTATTTTAAAAATTATTTTTATTAAAAACCTATTTCTATCTAACATTTTATATAATTTTTTGTTGAAGTTTTAAAGCGATCAGCAAAATGTACATAAAACCCCATTAGGGGGATCATTAAATCACATGTGCGAGGTCGCAGACCTGTAAAGTAGGCCTGCTTTCCATCGGGATAGTAAAAACATTGAGACCCGTTATAACCCCTTGAAAACGGAAATGGAAGAAAAAGTTAGATAAAATTAGGCAATAATAATAAAATGACGTAACTGGTCTGGGAATATGGGAATTTATGGCTTTTCTTGGACAGAGTTCCTTACCTGAAGTAGACCTGCTGTCAATTAGATTTTATATTTTGTATTTTCTTTAAAATATTTTGTGTTGGATTTTTAAGATTGACAGTCTTTTTAATGCGTTTTTCAGATCAGAAATTAGTGAAATTCCAAATTACCAACATTACATGATTTTTGTGAAAACTCTACCCTATAATTAGGCCTCATGTGCAATTATAAATTTTCTACCCGATGAAATAATTCAGTCTCTCACTGAAGCATAATTATTCTTTTGTATGCAAAATACCATAATGATAAATCACACAGTTTAATTCTAATATTAATTTGAAACTATTTAATCGAGTAGTTTACACAAATACTCGCCCTAATTTTGTAGTAAAAATTATGCTCGTTTCAGCATAGGCATAGGCTTTTGGTTTTACTGACCAAACAACATTGTTTGGTGTAGATTGGAACGTTTTCGGTTTATATGTAAGCCCTACCACTTTTTAAACTGTAACGAGAGTAAAGTCAGGTGAACGAATTTTCAAAAAAATTTTGAAAGTCAAACCTAGCTAAGGTTAAGGCTAGTAGCTGTTTTTGTCTTCACTTAGAGGTTAGTTGGAGGCTATGTTTGCAGGTGTCGCGTCAGATGTGCCCAGCGACACTTGTGCCCAGCGACATTTGTGACCACATTGGTTCAAGGGGGGGGGGAGGAGATACACTGGAAATCCCAACCCTCACCCTGACACACTGCTAAGCCGAATGCCCCAGTCACTTGACACTTTCTCCTGGCTGTCTTGGTGTTAATTAGTATTCCTGGTTGTCTTGGTGTTAGTATTCGGACTGTTCGTATAGTGTATTCAGTGACGTTTATACTACCATGGAGCTCTCTACGACAACGAAGGGTAAAGAGTGCGCTCTATACGAAGGCTGCTGCTATTACTTCAAGCGGAAAAATGAGGATGGTGTGATTGCTTGCCGATGTTCAAAGGTAAACTCAAAAAAGTGTTTTGGCGCTATCAAGAGCCGAGACGGTAAGGTATTGAGTGAAACCTATCATCAATGTAGAGCTCCAGATGTTGCAAGGCTGGAGGTAATGAAAACTGTTCAAAAAGCGAAGAAGAGGGCTCGAGATGAAGATACATCTATTTCGAAAATATATAATGAAGAATTAGGCGAACTCCACAACAAAGGATATGAATTTGTCACGGAGATGCCATCTCAACATGCGGCGAAGAGAGATCTCCATCGTCAACGGTACAAATCTCAAGGAAACCAAACAGAGCACGAAACACGCGAAGACATCATCCTTGATAAAGAGATATTGAAAAAGAAAGATGGCAGCAGTTTCCTTCTCGCTGACGACAACGCTGGTGAAAGAATTTTAGTGTTTTGTGGAAACAGAGGAAGGGAGGGACTGAAATTCCAAAAAGAGTTTTTTATGGATGGAACGTTCAAGAGCTCAAGCAAGCAGTTTTCGCAGATATATTCAATCCACGCCGATTTTGTAAGTTCGCCAGAAGAAACAAATGTATACCCTGTGGCGTTTGCACTGTTGCCGAATAAAAAGAAAGAGACATACATTAGGCTGTTTCAAATTATACGTGAAGTTATACCTAGCTGGTCGCCAAGAACTGTCAACGTTGACTTCGAAATAGCAGCGATATGAGCGTTAAAAGAGGTGTTCTCTTTGGTTGTGGTAAAGGGGTGTTACTTCCACATGAAGAAGTGTCTGTGGAGAAGAGTGCAGGAGGTAGGTCTCACGCGCGACTACAAAGACAATGACCAAGTACGCCTTCACATTCAAATGTGTGCAGCTCTTGCATTCCTTAAACCTGAGGATGTTAGTGACGGTTGGTTGGAGATCTACTCTCAGGCTCCAGAAAATGCAAAACTAACTGAGTTTTTCATAGAAACATGGCTGGAAAATGATGACTACCCTATTGAACTATGGAACTGCCACAACAGACGTCATAGAACAACTAATGCTGTTTGTAGGATGGAACAACAGACTAAACAACACCCTTCGGAAAACAAATCCTAGAATCAAACAATTGATTAGCTGTTTGAAATCTGAAGCGGAAAATGCAGCCTGCGCATACATGACGCTTACTGTTGAACCTTGGAGGGAAGAGGAGAAAATATAAGACTGGACGAGGGCATTAACAAAACATTCAAGACTTATGAACAAAATGGTGACATAAGAACATTTCTTTTAACTATGTTCTACTTACAAAAATTAGACTGAGCTCAAACTGGATAGTGATAAAAGTAATGACCATATTTGTAAATAGTACGAAATTCATTTAAAAAAACAAAAAAAAACAAAAATTAAAATACAAAAAAAGAAATTGACATGTTAAACTATGATATAAAAATGACGAAGCTTATAGCTGATTTTAAACACGCCTAAGTGATAGAAAACTGACTTGTGTTTCTAAGTAATGGTGAAACTTGTTTTCTATGACTTAGCCAGTCCAAAGCCTGGGCAAAGTGTGATGGGAATCAGAGAGGCTATAATCATACCTAATGCAGGAAATAATGTGGGTCTCCCAATCCATGGTATATTTGGGGTAGCTTGGTCACAACTGTCGCATATTTCATCATGGTCACAAGTGTCGCTGGGCACATCTGTCGTATATTCATGTTTGCATACAATTCGAATCAAATTTGTTCAAATGGATTGTTTATGAATAGTTTAAAATTTATCATATTTTCAACTTTCAAAAATAATTTTTAAAAAACTGGTAAAATTAGACTAATAAATGTAAAACTAAAATTTATAAATTTTAATATTTGAACATCTAAAGTTACACAAAAACCTTGATTTCTAAAATTCTGAAACAACTAATTTTAAATGCTGAAAAAATATGGAATAAATATATTCTGCTAACAATACAACTATAAGCGTAACGTTATTTACCTAAGATTTATTACAACTTCATTTTTTATAACCTTCATTCATTTAATTTTTTTAATATAAGACGTTTACACTGTAATCATGTGGTACAAAGGAAAAGACTTGTAGCACTATATTATTCAGTTCGTTAGTTTATTTTAATATTGTGACTGATCAAGTCTCTCTCTTGGGTTTTCTAGCATTTCACTTGACTAAATCGTAGGCCTAGGCTATTTTAGGGTTATGTTTGTATTATTAGTTCAAGCACGTAACTTTCACTTTTAACTTGACAGCGAGAGTTCATTCATATTTATTATTACCTTTGTGATCGATTTCTTATACATACAAGCAGGTGAATGTTCATAACATGTAACGCAAATATTTAAACTAAAAACAAATTTCATAGCTTTTGAAACACGAAGTTCACAAAAACAATTAATTTTGTCTTGTTCCACAATTGCATTCACGTCAAGCCTTTCTTTAAAACAACATTATTCATATTAAAGCTACACTTCCGCCTGGATGTAGATAGAGTCTTGAATGTTTTCAAGAAATGTAACTGAAAACTACTTTTAAACTAATTGCTCCGTTGAAACTAATACAACTAATTCATTATTTTATCATTAATAATACAGTAGCATATTTGTGGAAGAAAAAAATTATTCTACTTTTCTGTTTTCCAATTTTTTCTCGTCTCTCTTTACAACTGATTATTCGCTTGTTTCGATTCATAGTAGTCTACCGCTATAACATTACCTCTGGGTGGTGTTACTAAAAACAAACAAAAGAGAGAAGTCAATAGACACTGAGCGACTCCTTGCAAAACGCTTGTCACTACTCTTCGTTGCCATCTACGATTGTATGGAGAGTCAGTGGTTGAGAAGAATGTTTTTACACAGGATAGTAGATAAGAAGTAGCTGAAATGGCTACTAGTGTCCTCCGCCAATAGGGTAGCCGCTTACTGTAGCATAGTAATAATGACGGCATTACTATTGCAACGTACAATATGGCCTTGCAAAACGTTTGCCACTACTCTTCGTTGCCATCTAGGATTGTATGGAGAGTCAGTGATTAAGAAGAATGTTTTTACCCAGGATAGTAGATAAGAAGTAGCAGAAATGGCTACTAGTGTCCTCCGCCAATAGGGTAGCCGCTTACTGTAGCATAGTAATAATGACGGCATTACTATTGCAACGTACGGTATGATCTCGGTATTAACATCACTACATTCTTCCGTCCGTCCCTTCAAGAGCCCTTTTTGAACTTTATGCTCAATTGTGAGTAAAGGTGTTGGGTTTGGTAATTGAAACAAAAACCACTAGAAAAGGAAAGAAATGTTTATATTTAATGAAAGTGATATGACCCGGAGCAATATATAGGATAGAAACACGTAATTACGTTACATAATCTATTACTAAAATAAATAAAATAGAATATTTTGGAAACAGAAAAAAGTCAAACAAAGAAATATTGAGCAAAATTTTAAAACATGGCTATTTATAATGAAGAAAGCAAACATTGTGTTTATTTTTGAAATTTAACAAGACTTTCTAAGTAGCTTACAAGTGAAGTTATTAAGATAAAAATAAAAATCAAGAGTAGGTCAGAATGGTTCATCCAAACACTATATGATAATAATAGGGTAAAAATTAACCAAAATTACATATATGAGAAAGATATTTTCAAAAACAAAGTCTGAAAAGTAATCTTGATGTGGCAAGAGAAAGAGATACAAACGCCAGCCGTAAAAAATGGACACTTTAAGAAAAAAAGATGAGAGAGAATGATCAAAAGCTGGTGAAGACGTAATTAAAACCTGGAGTAAATGAAGTGACTTACCGTTATATGTCTAAAAAGTGCACGCACGTGTGCGTGCGTGTGTTTATACAACAACTACGAGTATACAATAAGGACTTACGTATTTTGCTAGACAAGAACGTATTTTCAGTCGAGATAAAAGACTATTCTAGGAAACCATTTTAACGCATAATTTCTGCTTACAATGGTTCTGCTCACATTTCTATGAAGTCCGATAATGACTGTAAATAGTTTTTATAGAAAGGAAATAATACGCTGACGAGATTTTACCAGAGCTACGCAGTTTCTAGTTGTCTTCATTTAAAACGCATTTTCTTTAATAACTTACAAAGAAATAGAATTCATATGTAAATCTCTTCATACTGAAAACCAAAATAACATTAGTTATAAGAAATACATTATTATATAAAGGAGGTGAAATACCTAGGTTTAACATTGGACACTAAATTGAACTGGAAATCTCATGTGAAGAAAAAAAGAGATGAACTAGATGTAAGATACAGAAGACTAACATGGCTCTTGAACCGGTATTCGGAGTTAAGCCCCTACAATAAACTCCTTGTTTATAAGCAAGTGCTAAAGCCAGTATGGGCATACGGGTTACCACTTTAGGGATGCACCAAGAGCAGCAATTTACAAGTAATAGAACGCTTCCAAAACAAAGTGTTGAGAGCTATAGTGGGAGTTCCATGGTACGTCCGTAGCTATTATATACTTAGGGACCTCAAGATGAAGAGCGTGAGAGAGGAGGCCGCTACTGCAGCAGTGAATCACTTCGGGCTGCTCCAGGGACATACGAACCCTGCAGCTATGCGACTAGCTCACAGGATACCAGTGCGTAGACTTCAGCCCACTAAACCTTTGGACTTGATTCCAGAGCAACATTAAGTCAGTCTCGTTCATTGGAACAAGACGAACATTGTAATCTCCATCAGAAAGCAAGCTGCTAGATAGGATTTATCTTAGTTGCAGTTTATAATAAATAAAAAAAAAATTAAAAAAATAAAAAATTATTACATAAAGTTAGATTGTTTAATAAAACTTTTCTTTCATTTTTAACGAAATTCAATGGTTGAACAGGTTTTAAGATCAAATATTTATTTATTATTTTAGTTATTTAAAAGGTGGGAAATACTCTAACTAAAAGTGTGAAGCCCATTCTTAAAATAATACTCTTTAAACTACTCTTTTAAACTTGTAAAATTAAAATATTTTACGTTAACATAGATACGAAGTGAAATAAGTGATATAAATAAAAAGTAATGGTAGATTATTTCATTACTTGTCTTGTCCGTGACTCGCAGCATTAAACAACTATCTAATGCGAAGTGCGTCTGGTGAAAAATATCAGCAAGTAATAGTTTTTTGCCGAGTGATATGAATAAAATATTTTTAAAAAGCCTGAAGATGTAGGCCTAGTACACGAAAACTACAAAATAATTTGTTCTCGCCTGCTGCCAAAATATTTCATTTTTACCTAAACCAATAATCGTTAAATTGTTATTACTTCACTAAATATTTTACTTAACTTCTTGATAGAATTAAAATTAAAAAATATTTGGTACTTGGGATAGTAGATGCACTATTTAGAACTCAAACCACGGGTTTTCCAGAAGGCATGTTTTACGTCATTTTTTGCTGATCAAAGGTTAATATGCTTTGACTTTTAAAAGAAACAAGTTCAATGTCGAAATGTAAATAGATATGGCAAATATATTCACCAGACCAGAAGACAATTCGATAACGTCATCAGAAAACTGGGCCACAATAAACCCGAGAACACATTTAGCTCTATTATTTTTGCATCTGTTTGGTAATTAACGCTTGTGAAACTTACTTATTATTGTTAACCTTGATTTATGTAATATGTATTACCTTGGGGTTTTTAAAATAGTACTATTTTAGTTATTTAAATATTTGACTGAATCCCTCTGTTGTTGATACTCTTTAGCACATTTTAGTGGCTTTAGTAATACATAATGTGTTTTAAAATATATTATTTATATAGAGATGCTGATCAATATACGAGTATAATTCACAATCATTAATGCAATATACATAAAAATAATGACTCAAAGGTTTTCATCAATTTAATATACTGGCATTATCAAGAACATCTTTCCTAGTAAATAGTTAAGGAAATACTGACCAACATACGATCTCACAACAAATATATATATATATATATATATATATATATATATATATATATATATATATATATATATGCTGATACGTATTCCTTCACG
The DNA here is from genome assembly GCA_036971475.1 of Prosapia bicincta. Lineage (NCBI taxonomy): Eukaryota > Metazoa > Arthropoda > Insecta > Hemiptera > Cercopidae > Prosapia > Prosapia bicincta. The sequence continues at coordinate 108,180,604 of JBAIZL010000004.1, forward strand.
GATGGAAAAATATGATGAAATGTTACTATCTGGAGTACATCCGTTCATTCTGCAGTCCATAAATTCGCAGTTCCGACGTTTCGCTAGAATCTCATCCAGCATTGACGAGGTGAACCCAACAACAGTAGAAGAGCAATGCAGGAGAATGCTGGATGAGATTCTAGCGAAACGTCGGAACTGCGAATTTATGGACTGCAGAATGAACGGATGTACTCCAGATAGTAACATTTCATCATATATATATATATATATATATATATATATATATATATATATATATATATATATGTATTTAATAAATTTAAAATATTTCAAACACAAGAATACTTTTAATGAATATATTTATTCAAAGCTTTTCGCCGATAAAAAAGTATCAGCATCTTCAGGAAAAATAATTATGTAACAAAATATGTTTACAAAAATTAAATCATATGTACTACAAACGACCATATGCTTTTAAGTATTGCACTTTATGTAATTTTTTCCATAACATCAATGACCTTATAAATAGTTTAGTGGCTTGATCTCACTCGAATGTGTTCATCAATTAATTTGTCTTTAACTTTATGTTTATAAATTTCAAATGTTTCACATATATTCATCTTTAATTCTTTGTTTAATTATTTAATTAATTTCATATTTTCTATTTCAGGACATCTGTGTCAATTATGTTTAGCTTCTTTCTTGCATATTATTTTGATAATTGTTATTGCTCATTAAATTTTTAATTTAAGTTTTGTTAGTAATTTGTAAATTTGTTTCTTTGAATCATCTTGTAATTTTGTTTATTTCGTTACCAGTGAATGCAAAAGTTGTTCAAAATTTTTTTCTTGTACTATTTACAGTTATTGTTGATTTTCTGATTTCTTATTATGTTGTTATTTAATTTATCTATAGTTTTTCTTTTAAATCCATTTTCTAATTCAATTTGATATATTATATTTTTCTCTTTAATTTAATCATTTATGTTCATTGATATTAGAACATACAATATATATGTATATATATATATATATATATATATATATATATATATATATTATTAAATTAAAAATATTTCAGAAACAAGAATACTTTTAATACATATATTATTCAAAGCTTTTCGCCGATAAAATATTACCAGCATCTTCAGGAAAAATAATTACGTATTTTGCTATATTACATTAGTACGTAATATTACTGTAATTATGTATAATATAATTACTTTTCCTGAAGATGCTGGTACTGTTTTATCGGCGAAAAGCCTTGAATAATATATGTATTAAAAGTATTCTTGTTTTTGAAATATTTTAAATTTAATAACTATATTTCAAGAAAACATATCACCATATTTAATATATATATATATATATATATATATATATATATATATATATATATATATAATTAATAAATAATTAATAACATAATAAGAAAACAGAAACTCGAAAATAACTTTGTACCTAATAAGAGAGAAAATATTTGACAACTTTTACATTCACTGGTAACGAAATAAATAAAATTACAAGACTATTTAAAGAAACAAATTTACAAATTACATATAAAACTGATACAAAAAATTAAACATTTAATAAACAATAACAAAAATCAAAATAATATGCACGAAAGAAATGGAGTTTATAATATAAAATGTCAAACTTGTAATAAATTATATATAGGACAAACAAAAAAGAAATTAAAAGAAAGATACAAAGAACATTCAAACGTTTATATCAAACCAAACATATACAAATCAAATTTAGCTACGCATTGTATTAATAATGGACACCAGTTTCCGGAAATAGAAAATATGAAATTAATAAAAGAATTAAATAAAGGATTAAATAAAAAATGAATATATTTGAAACATTGGAAATTTATAAGCATAAAGTTAAAAACAAATGAATTGATGAACAAATTCAAGTGAGATCAAGGCACCAAACTATTTATAAGGTCATTGATGTTATAGAAAAAATTACATAAGTGCAATACTTATAAACATATGGTCGTTTGTAGCACATATTAATTTTGTAAAAATATTTTATTAGATAATTATTTTCCTGAAGATGCTGGTACTATTTTATCGGCGAAAAGCTTTGAATAAATATATTCATTAAAAGTATTCTTGTTTTTGAAATATTTTAAATTTATTAACTATATTACAAGAAAACATATTACCATATTTAATATATATATATGGTTCTACATCGCTTACCTGACGTACCCTATACGGAATGAAAAAAAGTGTCTAACCATCAAGCCTACCTGTTGTAGAAAAATAAAATTCTCTGTCCTTATTTACTGTTGTATAAATAATTATAAGAAATCATGGGATAAGAAATAGGATTAAGGAATTAACATAAGTTCTCCTGGTAGGCTACTGGGGGCGGAGGAGTAGCATGGTCGCATGTGTAAAGTAGTTAATTGATCCCAAATAATTGTGTATAAAAATACCTGTAAATTATACTGTAAAAGTAAATACAGGAAAACTCTCCTTACAGAAAAATACTCCTTAAACAAATATTTATAACAAATTAATTTCAAAGGTTTTTGAAATATTGATTCAAGTAGGTGGAAACACGATTTGAAAAATGTGGCGAAGAGCCATCATGTTGGTACTACAGCTGGTGTTGCTTTGCAAGAGGAACATCTTCAAGTAATGTCGGTAATTCCTCCTCCTCTTGACGGTTATGTCCTCTTGACGAAACTAAGTATGTCTGACTGTTACTCGTTCTTGAAAAATAAATTGTCAAACACCTGATCATGAATAATACCACACCATTCGTTAATGCTAAAACGCTGTTGAAAGTTAAGTTCAATTGTTGCATGAGGGCTCATTTCTGGCCATGAATGTTGGTTTCGTAAATTGTTGATACCATCACGAGGGTACTGTGACTGATCGGTAAATAAAATATAATTATACAGTCGACGATGAGTGTTTAACTAAATGCAGTACTCCAAGCGATGGGCATTGTCTCCTGGATGTAAATGCTGTATTTTTTGTTTACGGTATTAAGCTTTTTATTAGTGAGTGATCTCCATGGATTGAAACTCAGTTGTTAGCCCTCAAAATTATGCGAATTCTACAATTCAAATCACATCATTGTTGAACAGCTACTTATTGTATTGCCAACTTATGAAATAAAAATTTCCCGCAAAACATTATTCTGTGTTTTTTAAATTTATTAAATCAAGCCGTAAAGTATGTCAGCAGCACCTGATTGCACTAAACACTACAATCAATCTACTCCATGAAATAATTTTTCATTAAAGAATTGAAATGTACAATTTCTTAGTAGAAATGTAATATGTTTTTCGGATGATTAACAACATTATTGAAAGTTAAAGGTAAAAGGAGTGTTGTCCTGTTACGAATAAAAATTCATTTAACTAAACATCTATTCTCTTTCTGTGTTCCTTTTTACTCAGTTTCGTTCAGAATAAAATCTTCTACAAAGTTATTAAAAATTTTGATATGTTTCTCGGAGAAATAACAAAGGTATTGTTGCCAAAAGATGATTAAAATGTGTTTTTTTCACTACATATATTGGATTTGACTGTTGTTTTTCAAAAATTACTCGACTTTCAGTTTTGGGATTTATTTTTTTCAATTTATCAGGCCAAAAACCATAAGAAGCAATTGAATTCGTCCCTTAATCTACCTTACCAGAATTTCAGGAAGACCTCGTTTTTCACGGTGAGCTGAAATCTGAGCAAAATCTATCGCTAGCCGTAACTCGCTAACGAAACATTTCTGGGTCCATCATTATATAAACTTTTTTCATTATTCTCATAATGTAGAATTAGCTCCCAAATTGTCTGCATATTTCCGTGAATCACCCTGTATAAGCAAGAATTATATCAAACTCGTGGATTCTATTGTCCATGATTATCAGCGAAACTCTAACTTTTACAATAAACTAATAACGACACGGAGGACTTAGAACTTACGTAAATTTATCAGAAATGTACCGAGATAAAACAATGACGATTGCACTGGCGATTGTCGTCAGTATCTAAACACTTTATTAAGTCACTGATTAGGCCTGTCGTTAACTAGTTTAATTACTCATGAAACTTTCGCCGGGCAATAAAATCCACGAGTTGAATGCAGCAAGACTGGCTGGCAGTCCTACGTGCTAGACACCGATGGAGATAGTCTACAGTGATACACAGCCTAAGTTGAACAGATTTGTAGAAGATCAAAACGCAACAGTACCCTCTGGGGTATAAAATGATTATCCTCAGCAAAGAGGTAGGTCCTCGGATTGTTTTTGAAATTAGAGAAGAAAATAGTAAGCTTTAAATCCTTTTTAATCATTATTAAATGAACAGTCACGACTGTCAAAGACAGGCGAAGTGCGTACATAACGAGAAAACCCCATTCTCCGTCTACCCTCTACCATAGCTTAAAACACGACCAAGTTGAAGCGAAGCGACGGACCGACGGGAGATGGTGGGATTGGAATCATTCTTAGCATTATTGCCATGACAGTAAACTACCCGATAGTTTAAAATGGACTAAGAATCTGTACTTTTAAATCTTTAATATTATAATTTCAATTTAGTGTTTAAAACATCTAATATTTGTCTGCTCAAAATAATAAAAAATATAATGAAAAAGTAGTAGCGTATGTCAGTTACTATTCTGCCAAAACCGGACAAATAAGCGTCCCTAGAAGGTCCGTTTGGACAACGGGACAAATATCTGAAAAACCGGACGTCTGGTCACCTTATATAGTCTATGCAGTGTGGTCGAAATGATTAAAAGAAGGAATATCAAACTAGAATGAATTTCGAACATCAGGGTAAAAGTTTTGAAATATTAAAATAGCTTATTTTAGTTGACTCGTATCTCATCACTTATGTAAAAGGAACAATTTTATTACTAAAAGAATATAAGGCGGGTAAACACCAGCCTTTAACCCAGTTAAGTGCTGATGTAGTTCCTGGAAGTCCATAATTCTCCCATATTCGTAATATCGGGACCTCACTTACTCCTACCTAGATCAATCTACCCTTTCTTATCCTTATAAGGGGGTATCAGAAGAAGGAAATATGACTCGGATAACGTGAAGGTTTACTTCAGGTACTCGGCCCTGCACAGGAAATACCATGATACCTCGGTGGCAAAATATTGCTTGGGCCTACAGCGAAATATTCGTACATGAGGAAACAATAACAATTGGTGAGGGTATATGGTAAATTTTATAAAAAAGCGTACAAACCAGACTTCAGTTGTCACTCCAGGTCATCTACCTCTAAACTATTTGCTAATAGCTTTCAAGGGTTGGATTTTCCAAGTCAAAATGGGTCTAAAAAGGGTTTTCCACTTTGCCAGATACCACTTTGCTTTTAACTGTCGTGGTAGTAAGTAATTCAATCTTTACTTTAGTGTGTTTCGTGTTTAGTGGATATGGAGGTGACTTCTGCTATTTATGTCATGTTTTAGACTCTTTCCTACAAAAAAGTACTGGATTAGATTAGACCAAAGAAATCAGATGGTAAGATCAAATAAAATGTTCAAGTTGTAATATAGGTTAAGATAAAACATTTCTGTAAAAACCAAAAAAAAAAATTAAAATATAAAAAACAAAAAAAAATTACGAGGCTACAATCTGATTTTAAACACGCCAAAATGATTGCGCAACATATCTCTATCATTTTGCCAGTCCAAAGCCTGGAAAAGTGGGATGGAAATCAAGTTTGATAGATAAATTTTTAAATGGTCTCCAGTTTCGAGAATCTAAGCTACATCTATGTTTAGCTGAGAGGTAAACTCATTTATGTAGCTCAATGATTTTAAAATATCCGTGTTCGCCTGTCACAAAGTTCTGACGTCATAGCTTACCCTCGTCATCTGTCAAAACTTGATCCTGTACGCATCTTTCTTAATATCCCGTACACATATTTCGTTGTACGGATCTTTCGTCTATTCGATACCTCTACCAGGAGAATTTTTGTCCCTACCTACATTCAAATTTTTTTCTTATCCTTTTCAGACGATAAAATAGTGACACGGGCAGTCTGTCTTGGAACTACAGAACGACGTGTGCGTGAGTGTATGTTTTATTTAGAAGTCGCTTTTAAAAAAATAAATAAAAACACTGTTGAATAATAAAGCCGTAGTGCTAATAATTTTGTTGAATTTTGACAGATATAAAAGTTGCACTTAAAAAAGGTTTCATAAAACAAATCCATTAAGACGCCCAAGTTCCTGACGACTACGCCGGGTCCAGTTTGATGACCAGGGTTTTGACCTCGTCCTTATGTTGATTGACAGAAGCAAATTTACAAGTACAATGGCCTACGATCGAGATGAACCGATACTGCCGTGGACGTATAAAATCTCCATATACTTGGGATGGAAAGATAAGCAACTTGCGCTCCACGTGGCTAGTTTACGCACTATCAAATCTGTCTGTCTATTGACCTAGTTCCGAATCAAGAGGTTATGTCACATAAAGCATTAGATATACTGTTAATTTAGTTACACTATTTCCTTTCGTAATTTTGTTGTAGTTTAGATGTTTATGTAAAGTATGGCGAATTTGTTTTCTTCTGCATTAGGAGTGTCTTAAATGTTTCATGATTATTTCTTAAATCTTTTATTTAATTATCGTAATTGTTAACAAGAAAATTATATTTGCCGTAATTTGTGCCATAAAAATAATTGAACATCTTTGGGGATTGATAATTTATGGAGTGAAAAGTTAAAACTAACTACTAAATAATAATGTTATCATATACTCAATCGCAATTAAAAACATATGGTTGCATGTGATTATTCTAAATACACTAATAACGATAGGCTTATATATTTATGTAGCAGGCAACCACCAACACAAAAAATATTTTTAACCGTGAGAGGCTGTGTGTAGGCGTAATATTTGTTTTAACCCAGGATTTATGTTTAGCGTGGTTGCCAGCTTTTTATGTTTTAGAGTGTTTAAAATTTTTACAATTTAATGTTTATATATAACAATTTTATTTGTTTTACAGTTGTGTTTACTATGTAGATATTACTGTCTCATGAAGTTAAAACAAGTAATATTTAAAAAAAAACGAGTCAAATCCTACTTGAATCAACGAAGAAAAATTTTATTTCAGTTTTTTTTTATAACTACAATTAATATAAATATGTATATACATATGTCAGAATAACAATATTAAGTGACAAAATAGAAAGCGAATTTACTTGCAAATTTCCTTTCTATGTATGGAGTTGGACTTATTCTTGTTTGTTACTATTTATACGCTTTATTTTTATTTGTTGCTTGCATTGTGTTGTACTTTCTTTTCGCATTGTCCGTTTGTGAAGCAATGTTCGATACCGTCAATCCAGTTTGTTTATTTTATTCTGTTCATTCATTTTTAATCCTAGTGTCCTAGAGCATTATTTGTGAAATTCTGTAGTAACCATGGCAACAATTTAAGGTGGTTCGACGACAACCAGATGGGGGCAGACGAAAAAATCATAAACATCTTTGAGAAATACATTTCTAGATATGGGAAAGTTGGCTCAGTGCCAAAGCGCTACACTTCAAACATGGAGATACTCAGTTCGAATCCGACCTAAACCCCCAGATTTATATAATTTAAACATCTGTGAAAAGAAAAAAATTGTAGTAATGTTAAGTATTTCTGTTAAATGATAATATCTTTCTTTAGCTTACTGCTAAATTTTAAGTTGCCTCTGATAATGCAGTAGGTGTTGAATTTGTAACTAAACTATAAATTTAAAGTTAATGTTAATTATTAATTTGGGTTTTAATTTTTACCAGAATGTTAATATTTTATTCAAATCATAATATATTTTGATTTAATAATACAAAGTTGTAAATCTACTTATGTAAACATAAACTGGAATTAAAAGCACAACATTCTAACATATACTAAAAATATATACTTTATTGTAACTACATGATTTTGATTTCAGGGTGACATATCAGAGTTGAAGAACGTCTCTGTACTGTACTTATATAACAACAATTTAATAAAAATTGACAACTTAGAAACATCAACTTGTTTGACACATATTTACCTCCAAAATAATGCTATTGAACAAATTGAAAATTTAAATCATTTGAAAAAATTGAAAACTGTAAGTATAAAATCAAGTATAAGATCATATTTTAAAAACATTATTTCTTGATAACTAAGTGTTTAATTTCTTTTAATATTTGCTCAAATTTGGTAAAAATAAGCTAAAATTAAACATTTATAAGTAAAAATAAAAATTATTACACTACAAAGGTTTTCCATATAATTTTCAGGTACCTTGCAAAAAACCATATTTCGGTGGTAGAAGGGTTGAATCATAATAAGGTTCTGGAAGAGCTACACATAGAAGATCAGATATTAAGACCAGATCAGTCAATGTTATTTGATCCTTCCACATTTATCAATATTGCAGTAGGTATTAGGTATATGTTAATTTACATACTAACAAGCAATATAAAAATTTAAAAAAGTCAACAAAGAAAAAATTTATTTTAGTTTCTTTTTATCTTATAACTACAATCAATATAAATATTTATATACATGTCAGAATAACACCATTAAGTGGCAAAATAGAAAGCGAATTTCCTTGCAATTTTCTATTTTCCTTTCTATGTATGATGTTGAACTATTATTTTTGTTTGTTACTACTTATACACTATCTTCTTTTGTCGCTTGCATTGTGTAGTAGTTTCTTTTAGCTTTCCTTTCGCTTTGTCCGTTTGTGAAGCAAGATTTAATACCGTTAATCCAGTTTGTTTATTTTATTCTTTTCGTTCATTTTTAGTCCTAGAGCGTTATTTATGATATTGTGTTGTAACCATGGCAACAATTTAAGGTTGTACAATGAAGGTTTCGATGACAACCAGGTGGATGCAAAAGAAAAGCTTATATACATCTTTGAGAAATACATTTCTACCTATGGTAAAGTTGGCTCAGTGCTAAAGAGGTAGATTTTGTACATGAAGATACTCAGTTCTAATCCTACCTAAGCCCCCAGATTTATATAAATTAATTATTATACAGATATTTGAAAAAAACTGAATTAACATAAATTGTCATGCACTATAGGTAAAAAAAAAATGTTTTTGAACTTGATTGGATAATTAAAACATATTTCTTTTAACAACTGAAAATTTGTGCAAGATATATATCAGGAGAGTGTGAGCTAATAGAATGAATTTAAAATGGAATTCAAATAAGATGAAACTTATCTTAATTGGGATTTATAAAGAATATAATATTTTTGTTTGTTACAACATACAAGATATGATTTTTTGACGTCATAGAAAACTAACTACTATCACCACAACAGAGAATAAATGATTTTTTTCAACTGCTTAGGTTAAATCTTAATCATTTTAATTTTCCACTTCAAAACTTTCAGGGCTTATTCCTCAGGTGAAACTAAAGTAAAAATTAAATACTGTATATGTAAATATGTGTTTCGAAATCTTTCATTAATGAGTTACAGCTGGCAAAAGATTTCACCCAAAGATTTCAGTTCCCTAGATACAACGAAACCATGTTGAAATTTTTATGGTATTAATTGAGGTGTAAAATTTATTGGATTGTATGTAAAATAAACTGGTAAATTGAATAAAATAAACCAAGACTTGTAGTTGTAGAACTACAGTAGTTTTAAAGATAAATGATGAAATATTCAGCAAACCTCAATGTTGAAAGACATGCTACGTTTAGTTTTGAAGTACATTAACTTAATTTATATATTGAATAAATATTTGAAAAACTATTTAAAATCAATTGTCATCCGGTATAATTTTAAAAAAATGTATTTTAACTTGATTAGATGATTAAAAATGTATTTTATTAATGATTGAAAATTTGTACAAGATATATATCGGAGAGTGTGAACTAATAGGAGGAATTGAAATTGAAGTCCTTTTTAAAAAAATTTTAATTTCGATATTTTGAAAATAAAAATTGTTAATAGTCTATTTACAAATTTACAGTTTAAATGAAATTATATTTATCTAAGATATTAAAAAAATGATGTTTGTATTTTAGCCAACTACATTCTGTTACGTTTATATAACCTAAAAACGAAATCTTGATAATGCAAATCTTGATTGTCCACTTCCTTCTATTTGTTTATTTTGAGATTGATCAGGTAGACGGCTTGTAATTCGCTTGACTTAAACTTGGGCTTAGGCTGTTTACATTTGTATTTGATTAATTAGTTCGCTAGTAACATACTCTTTATTCCACTGTGAGAGTAACATACTTCTAACATCAGATTATACTAATTAAATACAAGGGAAACCCCAAAACCACAACAAAATTAATTTATTAACACACACACAGACAAACACACACACACGCACGCACACACACACACACACACACACACACTCCTTATATGTTTCAGTTACCAGTAACCATCTTCAGAGGTACTGGATGAAATAATTTACAAATATTCTTAAACAATAAAACTCCTTATATCTCACTCCCTACTGACTTAACCAATCACGTATCAACTTATCAACGATCCGGACGACAAGCTGTAAAATCCCTGTACAAGTACAAACTAAACGGGTATTAAGTAGAAACTTAGATACAAATACAAACTAAAATCTCTTTTTAGTTTGTATAGTATTTAAGTACAGTAATCGTCTTTAGCTGGTTACGTAATTATCTGATTTCGTCAGTAGGAGGCAAGATGTGCTGACTCTGTGCAGTTTTGTTATTTAAAAACATTTGTAAATTTATTTAGCCAGTACCTCTGAAGATGGTTACCTTTGGGGAATCAAGCCCGCCCAAAATATAAAAAAGTGACAATTTTAAGTCATAAAATAACGCTATAAATGTAAAATAAAATGACATTTCCGATGTTCGAGTTTGGCTGTTCTTCCCTAATTTAAATCTACTTATTAATTAGAAGAATACGTTTGGAAAACCGTATTATTCACCTTAATAACATCCTATAATCATTAGTAAATACGCCCCTACAATGTAATAAATAGGTTGAAAATATATGATAAATGAGGTTAATTAATTATTGTGTAGTGCCACATGTAGGGCTTTAACTATTTCCCTCAGACAGAAGACGTTTAGAGTTTACACTATAGCTACATGTTTTATAATTATTTTACGGCTTCTCCTCCCTTCTAACTCCCCCCAAAATATTTTCCTGAATCCTCCACTGTTACCTGGTAATCGAAGGGTTGATAAGTTATTGATAAATATATAATAAATGAATTTTGTATAAGTAATTGGATTTATGTTGTATTTAAATAGTTGATATTCCACAGATTCCCACTAGAATAAGTATTCTCCGATTAAACATTAAAAATACATTGAATAAGCCATTGGTAAGCAATTTTAAATGACTATGTAAATATTCCTCTTCAAGTATAAAGTTAAACAAATTCCTGTTTTAACGTTAACTGTAATCGAGAGACTGTTGCATGCGACAAGATAATACTTGTATTTGTGGACTGTTTTCTTTTCTCGGAATTAGAAACGTTAGTTTTCACTAAGTTTAAAAATCGTTCAAATCCATTTCTACATGTAAACAGTTTGAAATGAAATGTCTTTCTCTTTATTTTTAAAGTTTTATTTCTAAACATTCCCTCTCTATCTCTTCTATCGTATTTCAGACGACATGAATATTTCTTGCAGATATTCAGTGCAACTGATAGAGTTACAGTAACGTCTTACACACATAAAACTACATTGTTGCCAGAGAGCTTCAAACGGAAGAGAGTAACAAAAGATGATGAAAACGAACGAAGATTCATCGTGAAACCAATATGATGGTGCCTTGGTTCAAACCATTTCTACATTTCGACCAAGGAGCACATTACTATATACAGAATGTGAAGTGATAACAAGTTAAGCCCTTGTATCTTATTACTCCACGAATCCGAACTTAAACTTGTAGTTCCACGTCATGCTAACTGGTATCACATATGATCTCTGGGGGGCTGCTTGTGAGACCATACTGAAAGGTCTAGACTAGTCACTGGGGGCCTGTTAGTGAGACCATACTGAAAGGAATAGACTGGTCATTGGGGACCTGCTTGTGAGAACATACTGTAAGGCCTAGACTGGTCACTGGGAGCCTGCTTGTGAGAGCATACGGAAAGGCCTATACAGGTCACTGGGAGCTTGCTTGTGAGAGCATACTGTGAGTCCTAGACTGGTCACTGGGTCGAGACCAGTACTCTAACCAGAGACTACGGTTTCGACCAATTTTTCAGAGCCTCTCGTTACTAGTAGAACTTGCCAACAGACCCAGTTTTTCGTACCGCCACGTAGCCTTTTTGTTGCAGTTCAATCCGGAAATGTAAGAAGTAGATATCTACTCCATATTGGCCGTACCTAGGGGCCGGGTCCCTATAAAAAATGATACCAATATTTACAGTTACCACAATCTGACAACTATCTCTTTGAACGATGTTTAATTTGGTCACGTTAAACTACAGGGTGCGGAAGTGTAGGCCTATATAAATATATAGGCCTAAAAGAAGAAAACAGAAATTTAAAAACCTCATAACTTTAATCTTATAGCTAACACATAATTTTAACCTTGACTAATCAAATATTTCTAATCCTCCATTTGAAAATACACTAGTCAGAAATAAAATGGAGGTCTACGCTATTATATCAAACCACAAAACTGAAAACCATTCCTGAAATCATGTACCTGGTTAAGGACCCCAGTGAGCTAGTACACGATTCCGTAGTACGATTTTAAGAAAATAAGTAACAAAACCCAAATGGTCGCGTGCCCGCCATTTCACTACGCACAAGCAGTTTGTTTTTCACAAATTGTCTACCCCTCCAGATGTCATATCAAACTATAGTTTTAAATTATAATGAGAAATGTTTTTTTGCAAGGTAAGAGAATGGCTAAATTCGACGTTGTCATTTCGTCAGTATGTTGACGCTAACATCACAATAAGAAATCTGAATAGTACAGCTACAGACGAGGTGGTGACTGAGACGTCCTGTCAAGCCTAGTCGTCATGCAAACCATTCATCGTCGATTGGGGGAAAGCAGTGACTAGTCTCCCAAACCCTCTTCGACTTTGGTTGACAAAATACTTTTATAATTTTAATCTCTCTATACTTATTAGATTTTGCAAAACACGTTCTAGCCCGTAGTTGACTCTTGTCTTTTATCTGTGATTATTTTCGAGCCGGTATGATAAATATATACGTATTTTTTTGTTTATGGAACTAGATTTAAGATATAAAAAACTGGTAGGCCTACTGTCACTAGGAGAGAACAAGGCTGTACTAGTTGGCGCCGTCACTAAGTAAACCCGCTTCCAAACTGAGTTGCAGAGCGGTCTATCCATTACCTGAATGTTTAACCTCTATCACAATACGCCTATAATAAAACAAAGCTTTTTACTTGGTTTTTAGTGTAGATCGACGTAGAAAATTAAAAATAATTTATCTTTAATTTGATACCCAGATATACTAAACTATCCATTACATTTAGACGTAATATCTTTCCTGTCTCCTGGAGATTCTATGCACAGCTAAATTTGTTTAGTCTCCTAAACTAAGTTGTTTTTGGCAAACCGTGAAGAATGTAGATATTTCTAATACAGGATACTTGAACCTTAATTGTCCGTAAAGTAATTCGCCATACTTCCTGATCACATGCCTCACGACCACGTGTAGTACACTACAGTATATTAATTGTTACTCATTAGCATTCCGTCATTGTCGTATCTAATTACTCCACTACCGTTAGCGAGAGAATAGCTGGCCTCAACGTATTGTTCGCTGACTACGAACAGACATTTTATTACAACTAAGCTTGAACGATAAACCAGTACCGAAAACTGTCAGGCATCAGTAAAAGTTCTCGATTATCCAAACGAAAATGTGAGTAAATAGGTTCACTAGTTAATTAACTCTCGCTTTTAGATGCAGTAGGCTGTGGTAGAGTGCATAAAACAAGTTACGTTGGCGAGGCGAGGCGAGGCGGGGCGGAGCTGCACATGCGCGTACTGCATGTCCTTGACACACTTCCCCTACTCTACTTCCCGTCCACTTCCTTCTACGCCAGAATAAACACTGCGATCTTTTCGTCCATTATTATTGCACGCACACGCATATTTTTCGGCCGCTAATTGTTGGATTCAAATTTTATCTCGTTATGTAAGGTTGAATGACTGTGTAATTTTAATCAACGGCGTATCAGTTCGTGTGTTTATCAAAACAGTAGGTTTAAATTTATTATAGACTTAACGATGTTATACCGTACTGTATATTATTGCTCATGAAATACTGCTGTTATACAAGTAGGATTTGCAGTGGTAATATAAGCGAATAGAAAACGATGAAAAAGTACTAGACGATGCATTATAGGTTTGAGTATAAAATGTAGATTCATGAACAATTTTCTATAATAAAATAATGATTCCAACACGGACTGTTGTTTATCTTAGATATAGGTTACCATTGGTGACTTTTAACTTAGCCTAACTGTAGGCCTGCTGCAAACTTATCACAGGCTCACATTTCTTGGTCAGACCAAATAGGTTATCATATAAATTATAAAGAAACCCTATCAATATTGAAACGGAAAATTCCTATTGATACCTAATTGCATGCATATTTTATATAATTTAAAGTGATATATTTTATTCAGTTAGTATCTTTTTTAATAATTTTCCGCTTTGTTCTTTTTTCTAGAAATATCTGATACATAAGTGAATATTTCATGCAGACCTATTGTAATTCAGATTGTTGGCATAGATAAGCCATAAATCGTAATTAATTACTCAAGTTAAATTTAATTTTATAATAATCTGTATAGGTTACATTTGTCAGTTAAAACCTAGCAGCTATGTTGGTGTCGCCTTATGTTCCGGAGAGCAGAAGTTGTTAAAAGGGAAGTAAACCTGAGTGGAGGGAGGTGTATAAAATGAAGAAATATCTACTAAAGATTAGCAGAGAAAAGTCTCACAGATTAAGTGGATTGTAGGACGCAGAATCGGCGGTAATATGGAACCAGTATAAAGACTCGAAATAGAAAGGCAGGCTGACTTTATGTAGGTGTGGCTGAAAATAAAAGAATGGTCGGTTGATTAGGTATACGAAATGGATTGAACAACTAAAGATAATCTGGTGTCGAGTGACTGAAATATAAAAAGGTAAACAATATAAAAAATCATATTAAGATTAGTGTTTGTCCAGATACCAAAAATGGAAGTATTGAGGGTATCAGTTAGAAAAAAATATAATAATGCCCTTTGGAGAAGCTCTATGGGGACAAAATGATATGAGAAGTGGTGAGACATTGCAAATAGAGTAAAGTCAAAGTAATGCTTACTTTTTCCACGAAATGGAGACGGGGAATAAACCCAAAATTATATCTTTATGTCTCAATCAAGAGAACAGTTTGTTTTGTCTGGTTACAAAAATAAGTAAGCATAAGGATATTGGGCTAACTAATATCTAAAGAAACCTTTCACTGAGTGTATGCTCATGTCATGTACCCAATTTTTACTTAGGTATTTTCTTGTAAATATAAAAGTAAAGTAATCAAGATGAAACAATTTATAAAATCAGTCCTGCCAACATCTCAAGGCAAAATTAACCCTTTAAGAATAACATTACATGAAATTTTATACAGAGCACAGTAGCGTAATTATGATAAATAAATAACAATAACCCTTGCTACAAATATTTAAACACCCTTGATGTACATTTCGCCAACACAATTAGCATCATCAGAAGGTTACAAACATGCTCAGTATATACAGAGTATGTTTGTAACCTTCTGATGATGCTAGCTGTGTTGGCGAAATGTACATCAAGGGTGTTTAAATATTTGTAGCAAGGATTATTGATATTTATTTATAATAACATTACAAGCAAAAATATCATCTCCAGATATTGTTACTTCAAAATATAGCCCTAAAGGTTTATAATAAACAAGTAATACAAACAAAATTGTTTAAAGTCAATTTCTACTTAGATGAACATAGAAAAAGTTTTAGTTCATTTTTATTAAATAATCATAATTAATATAAATAAAGTAACATAACCTATGAGTTAAAACAGCTGTTTTACAACATAACCTATATCATAACATCAGCTGTTTTATGAAATCATATGTTATCACTTATTTTAAGCCAAATAGGTTAAAATAACTATATTACATATATTGGCACTTTTGTGAAAAGTAATTGTCCATTAAAAAACTAAAATGAATTCATTAAATTTAATTAATATTTGAAAAGCTGTGTTAACATCAAGTGTCTTTCACTATAAGTTTTGAAAAATGTATTCGAACTTTAGTGGATGAATAAAAAGTATTTTATAGGCCTAAACGATTGGAAATTTGAACAACGTATAGGCCTATATAAGGAGAGTGTGGAATTAGAAGGAATTGAAAAATATGTTTATTTGTATTGAATCTTGAAACAGATTGCGCTTTTGAAATATCTGAGAAATTTAAATAGGCTATTTATATGTATTTATGTTAGCCTACATTACTATTTTGTGATTTAAAGATTTTACTTAAAACACATTCATTGGCGTTTATCCGAGATGACTCGTCGTATAGGTGGAATAGCTCTACTTTGTTCACTATTTTAAAACGCCTTCAGCTCTTGGAGAAAAAAATGCCAGTTCGATTCGGTTTATATTAACCAAGTGATGTCATTGTGTGCATAGTTTTTTAATTCCTTCTATTAGTTCACACTCTCCTTATATATGTTTGTACAAATTTTAAATCGTTAGTAAAATACTTTTCTTTCATCCACTCCAGTCAAATGCATTATTTTAAACTTGAATTGGATGACACTTGATGTTCTCATCAACATTCATCCATGCTCTTGTAGTGGTGATGCAAAAAGTTTCTCAGAGTTACGAAAAAATAAAAGTCAGTGGCGACGCCCCAAAAATTTGAAATTTTAAACAAGAAAAAATTAACTTCCCTTTACAATACACAGAAAATTCTTAAAAATCATTACTTTTTCATTCTTTTCTATTAGTTCACATTCACCTTATATATATATATATATATATATATATATATATATATATATATATATATATAGCCTACGTATATATTTTGTACAAATTTTCAATCGTTAATAAAATACTTTTTATTCATCGACTCATGTTTAAACAGATTTTTTGTAGTGGATGACACTCGATCTTAAACTGTTTTTTTTCAAATATTAATTCATTATTGAATTTCATGAGTTAATTTTAGTTTTATAAGGGATAATACGTTTCACAAAATGGGAAGGGTATATAATGTCTTCCCACTTGGCTTAAAAAAAGTGATAACATATTATTTCATAAAACAGCTGATTTTATATCATAGGTTATGTGTTTTAACTCATGGGTTATATTACATTATTTATATTAAATGTAATTATTTAATAAAAAGTAATTAAAATAAAATTATATTTTTTTGACCCAAGTAGGAAGTTCTAATACACTTTTTTTAAAACTTATAGTGGATGACAAATTGAGGTTAATAAGGTTTTTCAAAAATTTATTCAATAATTAAATTATAAAAATTTGGGGATCCAGCCGGATTCGAACTATGAATCCTCATGTTCAAAGCGCTTTGGCACTGCGCCTAGGGTTAGTTGTACCATGGTTATTTGAAGGCCCCTGCGCTAACTTTCCAACACCTAGAGCTTAGTTTCAAAAGGAAGTATATAAATTGTTTCCACCATCTGGTTGTCGTTGAAACTTCTATTGTACAACCTTAAATTGTTGGATACTACAAAATATCATAAATAGTGCTGTAGGGTAACTGAAACAATTTTTTTTTGTTAACCTCAGTAGGAATTTGCTTAAAAAAACTTTTTTTATATTACTTGTTTTATTTGTAACCTTATAAGATTTGAGGGTACGATTTTAATGAAAATTGAATTTTTACTCTATATACTGTTTAATGTACGTGTATTTTACACCATTTTAGAACTCATTATTCACAAGATAGCTGAGAAGCAAGGTTTGTCATTAATTATAGCTCTGAATCCAACTCATGAGGCACGAGAAGAGAGAGGCGTTGATGTTAGACGCCTTCCATCTTAGTCGAATAATACACACCGTATAAAACCTGTTTATTAAAAAAAAATTTCAAACCTCTTGTTTCTTCGTCTGGTTTTAAACTGTTGACTGGTTTTACTAGTTATTTGATAAAGTTGTTATGGAATATTAAAATGTCGGTTTATAAATTTTAGTGTTTGTCTTGTACGCGGCAGAGCATAAAACCGGCGGCATAAAATTACGTTATAAAATTACGATAAAAGTGATTTCGAGCCACATTAAGGATCAAACTTCTAATAAATAAAAGATTTAGTGACTAAAAACCAATAACAATTTTTCAGTTTCTAGTAGATATCCATTTACCAGCGAACATGGGATGAATAACGTTTTATCTCAACAACATCTTTCACATCCAAAATATATGCTTAATTTTGTGACATTGTAGGAACTCTTATGATGATCATCATAGACAGAATAAGTGATTACAATCGAATAAGGGATATATGAAATGATAAAAAATAAAGTATATATTCTAAACATACTGGAATATAAATTCGAGACTACAGTTTATACAAATGAGGAAATCTGTATTAAGAAGAAAGAGGGTGGTGTGTATTTATTTAACAAATTTGCAACGATGTAAATATTGCTTGAATAAAAGCTCCTTTTAATGTTTTATTGGATTTTCTTAATCTGGTAGGCCTGATGGGTACTTGCTTGAGGTCGTAGGCCAACAAATATTTGGCACATACTAGTAGGTCTAGTTCCCACTAAAAATAACTTAGGCTCGCAGCTGTTAATCTGGCGTTAAATGACGCTGTTTTTGTTCATGTTTACTACTAAAATTTATCAAAAATGCAGTACAATACTCCTGAAATGGGTGTTTCTAGCTTAGACTATCAAAACGCAAAACGTATAAACACACTGCTATAGGCCTAAACGGCATGACTGCCTATATTCAAACGGCAAAAATTAAGCTAAAACCAAAGTAAACAAGGGCTGTGTCAACTCTTAAAACGCTACAATAAATTTCATATTAAAACTAATGGAATACTTTGGCCTTACTTTGTAACGACCATGTCGAAGGAGATATCTTGAAAAACATGAGCTCTTGAATCGATTTGTACTCATCTGTAACCCCTGTGAAACGTTTACAAAGGAAATAGAAAACCACTAGTACATATGTTACACTTGCATATAGTAGCACTTAAATTTTTGATGATTGAGGACGGCCGTTTCAGGAGATGGGTCCCATTGTCGACTTCGACCGTAGGAAGCTCTTGCTTGTTTTAGGTTAGGGTGAGGCCGGGATATTAGGGTTAGGATACAGATGTATTTTTAAAAGGCATTGGGGTTTTAAGGTCGAAAAGTGTATATGAATTATACTCTAATTTAGGTGATTGGGTGGACCAACGATACACAACCGAACAATATGAAATACACAAATATTTCAAACGACACAGAACACACATACTCAACACCTAATTACACTATAACTCACATACACTTTTTGGCATAATAATTCCCAAAAATTTTAAAAATAAACCTACATCCCTTCTATAATACCCACCCCCACACTAACCTAAAACAACCAAGAGGTCAGTTACGCGCTGAGTTGACAAGGGACACATCTCCCGTCCTCAATAATCGAAACGTAAATGCTACTATAGGCAAGTGTAGCATACTTACATATGAACAACTGTATTTTGTTACAAACTAGTAGCTCACATGAAGATGGAATTATATAATAAGAAAATAGAATAACAAAGATCACAAACCATT
The DNA here is from genome assembly GCA_036971475.1 of Prosapia bicincta. Lineage (NCBI taxonomy): Eukaryota > Metazoa > Arthropoda > Insecta > Hemiptera > Cercopidae > Prosapia > Prosapia bicincta. The sequence goes on from JBAIZL010000004.1 coordinate 108,200,371, forward strand.
TGTGAAATTTCTATCAAATCGAATTCATAAAATGTAGTGGTATTATATGCACGGAGAAAAATATAATTGTAGGGGTTTGATTTAAAATAACTATTTGCCTTAAAACACGAAAAAATAGTAAGTTAATTAGAGCTTAGCTAATGAGAAGATTTCACAACGGTAAATATCAAAACAGGTCACTCAAAATCTCACTACACACTAGTTTATGAAAACATACAGACTAGTTTCGACGACCATATCATCTTCATCACAATCACTAGATTGTGATACATCAGTGTATAGAAGTGATACAGAGTATAGCCAATCACCGATGAAAGCGACATCATCGAAACTAGTTTGTGTAGTGTAGTGTAGCTAGTGTGTAGTGAGATTTTGAGTTTACTATTTTAATATTTACCAACGTAAATATAGATTTATTTATCGAATTCAGCGATCACTGAATTAGTATCGAAATTTTGAATGAAACAACTACATTGGCAATAATTTCATTCTTAAAAAAATGTTATACAATTTGTGTTTTTGTGTAATATAAAAGATAACTAGGATCTATTGCTTCAGCAATAAAGTTTGTATAGATCGATAATATTATTTAACAAGTTAATAAAGTTTTATGCTAAATCCCCACAAAAATATCCATTGTCTGTACGAGACGCTGGTTTTCAAAAAGGTATTTGCGAAATTTGAGAAACATTTTTGCAAGGTGTTTTATAAAAATACGAAACCTTGGACTTTGCTATGCTGACTGGCCTTAGTGTCTGGACTCCAGGTGTTTCTCGTCATGTATATTCAGCCTTCACGCTGACATCTCGATGAATCATGTCAACAAATATTGTTTACGTTAGACAATTATAACACTTGAAATCACTCGTTGATAATCGGTTTATTCACATTTATTCGTCTTAAGACTTTACAGTGATAATCCTGCAAAATAAACACTTTTTATTACTGGTTAGGGTTGTTCATGACCAGAATCTTCTAGAGATAACGTGTTTTAGATCACCATTCACGCGAAGTTTGAATTCAGTAAAGTTTTACTGTGCTCGTCAGTGTGTGAAGTAGCCACAAGAATACGCTGATAAGCTGAGTCGCATCCCCTCTAAAGTGCGGTTTTTACTATCCAATATTTTTCGAACACCGATAACTTCTAGAACTCGACGCTTCTCAGCCTGCAAAAGCGTTCTTTTATTGAGGTTTTAAAGCGATTACTTAATTGCAACTATTAATGCCTATGGAGGATAGAAAAGGACTGCGAATCTGACGGATTTAATATAGGGATATAAAATATCACAGGCTATGGGGAAAGACTCGTGCAGGATCATTTAGCCTCTATCAGCCCTACTCTCTGTCAGGTTTTTAGGAGGGCTTCTTTTATAAATAAGATAAGCACGGATAGAGTAAGGAGGGGTAAGACCGCGCAGCTAAGAAAGAAATATATTTTACCGGCTTTATTTAATACAAGACGCAAATACTGCAATAATATCTTCTATCCTTTATTACCAAACTGGAATCTTATGATATTTTTATACCTATATAGTTTTTCAGTTTTGATTTTTTCTTTGTACTTACAAAACGCAGTTTGCCCCACCAGGCGGGTAAGAACGCGCAGTTAGAAGGGGTAAGACTGCACGTATGTTATTGTACCTATTTATTGTATAAATTTACAACGCATCAAATTCTTTAAAATAAAGTTATTCAACTAAGTACAAAGTTATTTAAATAAATTTACGCAACGTAGTCGTTAAAATCACATAAACTATTTTTATTTTATTTCTTTTCTTGCAAGGGACTGTAACGATTAGACACCTCTATATGACCCCGAGAGAGAGGGGGGGGGGGGAGAATCTATACCACGTACGCGACCCTACACACACGATGCTATGATCCCTAATAAATCCTCTTTTAAGGGATTTTATATCCCTACCTTAATCCTACTTATGTCAGAACCCTTTTCTACCCTTTATAGGCGATAGGTTATAATGGTAGTTTACCTTAAAACTCAATAAACAATCATTAGACAGACTAGCAGCCAGGGTATAAAACCCCTCAAGCTAATTTCCTATTCATTTACCTCACAACCTATTTCCTAATGCTTTAATCTGTTCAATTTGTAACCTGTTATTAAAGTAAAATTAACTTTCCCTTCAATTAGTTTTTTCTTTGTAATGTTTTTGAAAAATATTAATTTTTGAAATATTTTTCTTCAGGTCTCCTAGTCACAAAAAGTTGTAAACTTCCTCTCTCATTTTTGAACCTGCGTATTTTGCAAGCCGTCTAAAATATTTTTTTTCAAAAAGTAATGACAGTTAAGCAATCATTATTTTGGCCCATTGCGTTCATAAATGCTTCTACATGATGTTTGTCTATAGCTACTCTTTATTCTTGCATAAAGAAGACTGGAGATATTTAACAATATTTTAATACAAATTAAAAGATCTATTCTTGTATGTTTATACAAATACGTTATTTTCCACGCTGTTTGACCAAAATGTATACACGTAACTCCTGTAAATCTTTTAGAAATATTTAGTATTTCATAAGCTTGTATTTATTTTTCAGTATTTAAATTTCAACCATTTAATACTAGAATGTTTTAACAGATTTGGTGCAGGGTCTTATTAAAAAAAAAAACAAGCCTTTGCACTTAGACCTAATCTCGGTCTATCATGAACACGGTACACAAAGCCCTCGTGCGGATTTCTCTTTCACTATCTCGTGTGAGAGTGCACAGTGTGATTTTCAATACCATCCTGTCATGGCATTAAATATTTAAGCTGTAAATTTATTGCGTTTCTGACTTCCGTACAGGCGGAAAGCAATTTCTTTTTTGTAGTCATCTCAACTAGACACATCTATAATAATTTCCGCACACTATACACCCTACATTCTAAGTGTGAAAACAATTACAAGCCTAGAATTAAACCGCTCTAGCTGTCTGGCAGGAGTTGGAATAATATTTAGCAGGACAAGGCCGTGCAAGATCAGTAAATCTTCTGATCAACAATTACTGACGCGGTTCAGATCAAGAGACCAGTAACAAATAAAAATTAGCTTTATCGAAGAAGCTTATCAGTGCACATATTTTTTGCCAAGAGCATTAGTTAATGATATCGTAAATACGTTTAAGTCGTAAAACCGAAAATAAACAAGTAAACAACGCGCAGTCGTGTTGCCTAGACTGCGCAGCTAATAAATGTAAGGAAAGCAATGCTACAACGCACTAAAATAATGGCATGACAAATAACTGCTATATACGAATTGAACATTATAATTGTTGGCGAAGAAAAAAATAGATAAGCCAGACAGTTACATGAATATTGATCGGGTAACGGAAAGATACAGCTCTTTTATCGCAGTTGAGAGCAGAATTACTTCAAGGCCCTCTCTGTCCTTGCGATGTTATGATTTCCCTATTATCGTTACCAGGAATTATCTTATCCCTCCCTTAGTTCTACCTCTCTACAAGTATCCTTTCTTTGTTCTTTTTTTTCAAGGGGATATTTTAGGTATAGGCTCTTCTTTATAACCCCAAGAGAGAATACGTTTACTTCAAGTAAGCGACCTCAACATGCGATATCATATTTCCCTAATCCCAGTGCCAGCCATTATTCTGTCGTTATACTATTTTGCTTCTTTGGAACTATCCTCTCAAGTTCTTCTTCTTTCAATGAAATGTTGTAGGATATTTCGTTATGGGGGGGGCCTTGATTTGACGAGGGTAACCAGGTAGTTTCCCGATCCGTGTACTGAGTGCTAGTCACCCTCCTCTCTCTCTCCCTCACTCTAGGAGAAAGAGGGGTGAGATAAGGAGACGGAGGAGTCTTTCCACTCCAGCGGGTAGACTTAGAAGTTTAAGAGATTTTGGGATAACTAGCTCACCCTTCTAACTCGTTCAACGAGTCGGCCCTTGATACTACTTCCCCTCATCTACTACGCTATGTCACAGTGGCTCAAACAGTAGCAAAACTTTTCATTCCATGTCAAAAACGTGTATGCGTAATTTAATTAATATTTATAAAACTATGCCAGAACGTAATCTTGCCACGGATCAAGTCTATCATAACCGTCGATTAAAAGACCCACCAATTATCCTGATAAGATAATAAATCCTATTGTTTTTAACCTAACCTAACTAGCAACCCCCTTAAGGTGGCTGCGGCTGGAGCACGGTCCGGCCTCTGATTCTTGACAGGGGGTCATGAACCGCTGCTGGCTCAACTTTCCATTTCCCTGCAGAAATGATCTACTTCACGTTACCGAACTCATTATGCGATGCCATTATTTCCTCGTTCCCAGTACCAGGAATAATTCTGCCCCACTCTTCATTTTACCTCTTTGGAACTATCCTCTCTCAATCTTCTTCTTTCAATGTGGTGTAACAGGATGTATTCTTCTTTATTGCCCCGAAAGAACGCAGTTACTATTCATAATCCTTCTGGATCATCCCATCATAAACACTTAAACTTCGGATGTTTTTGGGGTGTATATACCTCTTTCTACCCAACACAACCCGGAGTAGGAAGATGATTAAGAAACATTAGATGGAAGAAAATATTATTAAGAATGGAGTTCCTCTGGGAGTGGAGGAGAAATATGGCTCAAGTGGTCATGACCGTCTGTCTGACGCCAGCTCTCCATATACTGAGATCAAGGAGCGAGATCCACAAGGTCCCGCTAAAACTAAAACACATTTTCTTACAACAATTTATAAAGTTACTCAGCGTTGGATGGAAACGGTTATTTTTTCTGCTTGAGCGAAATGAGTACCATAAAAATCATTGTACTAGAACTCCGACCTCAGCCTCGTCAAAGAACATTTAAATAGAAAATGAAATCTCTAGTTCAGTGCGCAAAGTGTTTAAATTTCAACTTATAGTTTAGAGATGATAAACTTTAAGGATGCTTACATTAAGCTGTAAGGGTTGGCAATATATAAAATTGCTGTAATTTATAGATTTTCTTTTTCTTTTTCCTTTCTCTATGATAGGATTTTTATAAATAAGAATTTAATATAGCATAGTTTGCATCTATGAGAATGACTCCTATCATACCTAATACTCCTCTAAACTCTCTGTATGTGAGATGAGGACTATATAATTAGTCTAGTCTCTATGACTTTGTGTTCTATTTAGAAATTTTCATGATTTAAAATGAAATTTTTGCTAAATGACGCGAAGCTACGTCAAAAACGTGTGTATATATATATATATATATATATATCGCAATATGTATTCTTGTGCATTAGTAAAGAACTAAGTCAAAATACAAATACAAGAATTATAATTGAATTTACAATTCAAAGCTTTTCGTTGGCTAACAGTACAAACATCATCAGGAATATTAAATCAATTGTTTAATATTCCTGATGATGTTGGTACTGTTAGCCAACGAAAAGCTTTGAATTGTAAATTCAATTATAATACTTGTATTTGTATTTTGACTTAGTTCTTTATATATATATATATATATATATATATATATATATATATATATATATATTTTTAATAAATTAAAAGTATTTCAAAAACAAGAATACTTTTAATGAATATATTTATTCAAAGCTTTTCGACGATAAAATAGTATCAGCATCTTCAGGAAAATAATTATCTAATCACCATATTTAATATCACCATAATTATCATAATTATCACCATATTTAATATATATATTGTAACATTTATAGAATGGGCTATATAATATTATTTAAGAATTGGAAAATAGATGAGAAATAACTCACTCAAAATTTAGAAAGAAATTCATTAAAAGATTGGTTAGGTTAAAATTGAAACTAAATTCTGGTAAAAGCCTAGGAATTGTAAACAAGGTTTTTGAACTGGAAATGTATTAGGAAATTTGTTATATCAAATAACCTAACACATAAATTAAAATAAGATAATCTAATAATAGTTATGTGTAAACAAATTTGTAAACTGTAGGAACATAGGGCCTAAGTAATTACTTGAAGGAGAAAGTGAACACGTTTGTAAACAAAAGAAAATTGAAAGGTTATGTTTCTATGAATTCGGCTCAAAACACACACAATTCAGAACTATTTCAAAAGTAAAACACAAAGACACTTCACACACTAATAATATTAATAAAATAAACACTGGAAGGTTTGTTGACGATAGGAAATTGAAACAGTGAGTTTCAACCAAATTAACGAAATAAAAACTGGTGAAAACAAACTTGTTGGTATGTCAGCTGTAACACAGATGTGAAAGCAAGAGAGTAGGTCAGTGTGACAATCGATTCTAGTGAAGAAAAAGAAAACGAACTAAATTATAACCCATATGTGTTTTTTTTAAGAAGAAAGGCGGCCATATTTGAAACAATTTTAGAAAAAAAGGACGCGTAGTTAGAGTTGAGTTGGATGGCGTGGGTGACGCTTTAAGATGGGACCTGCCAGGACCAGTCAAAATTCTATTTATTTGGAAAGAGTTCGTCTAAATTATACAGTTTTGTGAGTAAACTTGGCCAGATTAAACAGGAATAAGAAAATTGAAAGAGTTAATACTGTGTTAATATAAAGTAAAGTAAATAAAACAAATTTAAGTGTGTGAAATGTTTAAATTGGAGAGAACGGGAATTTACGTAAGTGACCAGCAAAATTTTGATATTTATTAATTTGAGTAATAGCGCTATAAAAATAACTTTAATGGACTTTTAAGATAATAGAGAAGTTTAAATTTGTATATTAGGATATCTTATAGTTAATTAATAGTTCGAAATAATCCAGTTCAAATAGTTTAGCCTTTTTGCATATTCAAAATTAAAATATTTATTAAAACTATGTTCTAAATTTAATATTGTGTTTTCAAAATTTATTTAAATTTAACAAAAGAGTTAATATAGCCCATACTATAACCCCGAGATATCAAGAGATCTTAAACTAGCCAAGGGAATAAAAACCTTGTAACTCAAATTTAAAGAATCGAATTTTAGTATATTTTGTTAAAAATTGTTAAGTTGTAAAATTTTGTTTTGTGTATTGTTAAATGTTGAGATGAAATTGTAATAATAAATGTTAATGAATTATTCTTGAGTAGTTTTTTTTTTGGTTATTAAATAGAAATAATATATCTTCATAAAATAGTAAAACCCCGTTGCGTCTGTTTTATAATTATGTTACAATATATATATATATATATATATATATATATATACATATATATATATATATAAAATATGATATGTTTTCTTGTAATATATTTAATAAATTAAAAATATTTCATAAACAAGAATACTTTTAATACAAATATTATTGAAATCTTTTCGCCGATAAAACAGTACCAGCATCTTCAGAAAAATTGATGTTTGCTGAAGATGCTGGTAACGTTTTATCGGCGAAAAGCTTTCAAAAATATATGTTTTAAAAGTATTCTTGTTTTTGAAACATTTTTAATTAATTAATTAATTATATATATATATATATATATATATATATATATATATATATATATATATATATATAAATGATAAATTATTTAACTTAATAGACAAAATTAACCACAAGACAAAACTAAAACTTTTACACAGTGCAGTGAAACTGAAAATAGAAGAGTACCGGTATACCACGTGACAATGGAAATCCCATACATGGTAACTTAGTCTTACACATAAGCCTACAATCAACCCTTAGTCTCAGAAGATGTTCGAAAATGAGGACACGTAATTAAAGTCCTCGAAAGTCGACTCGCTTATACTAAGGTTCTTATTTAAGTAAATTAAAGTGTAAGTGATAAGTTAATATAAGAAAACAGTGTTGCAATATATATATATATATATATATATATATATATATATATATATATATATATATATATATATATATAAAAGAAACAGTTAATATATATATATTCTAAACAGTCCTAATTTCTAGATTTAATAATAAAATAGGCATTTATTTTATAAATAAAGATAATACCAATTCTGCTTAATATTAACTTTGATGTGATTTTTTTTAAATTGATAAACACCTTATGTTTTCTTCGTAACCAAGATTATATTGAAATTCCACTTAAAGAGACTGTTGCTAATCAATTTAAGGAATATTTGATAATGTGAGTTTTGGTTTAGATGCTCCATATTATTTTTGACATTATTTACACTAAAAAATAGTAGCGTAGGTAGAAAATTAATTCAGAGTGTGCGACCCCGGGGGGTCTTGGGAAATCTAGAACTTTTTTAAGTATTCAACACCTGAAAATATTTAACGTTTTTCCAGCACTGAAAAAATATGAAAGAAAAAGTACCGTTCGAGGTTCTTCGACCACTAAATCACCTTACATTTTCACATAAGTGAACAACGTATTTACATTTGGTGCTTTTACTATTGATTTAAAAAAAAATCACACTAGATGGCTGAACAATGAGCATATATCTTAAAGTAAATTTATTTTTAATCCATTCAGAGAGAGAGAGAGAGAGAGAGACGCTCGTCTAGAAATGGTCTCCCTCCCCCTCAGTTCCGCAAAGAGGTTGATAATGCACCCTTTAAATGTTACTCTGCCAAAAATGTAATTGTATTATGTTTTGCCGGCCTGGTTCTTGTGCTAATCCTGACTATTATATTTAGGAATTGATTTCACACAGTAATACCTCACACATTTCGGAGTGGTCCGGACCCCGTGGGCCCTCGTTTGCCTATTTGGGAACAATTAGTTATATCACACGATTAAATACACTCCCGCTCATTATAGAATTGCTATAATTTTTTCAGACGAGTTAGGCTATGCATGGACCCTAAAACTATTTCCATTTGTAGTTAGGTACGTTTACACCGACAGTTCAAAATCCTTAGTGAAGACATTTTTTGTTTACAAAAGTAACAATGTTTGCCCCCACTAACGTCTATACCTTCTCCATGAGCCTAGCCCTTTCTTTAAGACTCCTTGGAATTAGTTTTTATTCTTGGTGTGACCACCACTCCTACGCCACTACTGAAAAACCCTATAGCACAAGTTTATTATTTTAAAAAAAAAGCTTTTAGGTTAATCTTGATGAAATAGTTGTTGAGCCCTTATCGGAAATTTACTCAGAAGAACTAATGGTTATAGAAAGTGTTTGACTACTTTTAACTTTCCCGACCGCATTTTTACCACATCGTTATTCACACATGAACGCATTTTCAAGTAATTTGCTGTGGACACTCGTAAGTCGCACAGATACTGATTCGCAATAAAGCTTAATAAAACTTATCACAGCAGCTTCAAACATCTACCCAAGGCGTGTGTATCGGAGTAATGAGCGATGCAGATGCCACTTCACGGAAGGCGTGACTGTGCAACAATTAATCTGCCTTAATCACGTGAGCAGCTAAACGTCTCGCCTGTCCGTATCAAGAAATAGGTGCACGACTGTGGAAACAGTTTATCCGCTAGTCCCACGTAAAAACATGGAAATACACTCAGCCGTTTCTACAAATGATTTACAGTTGAAAATATTTATTTACAAAATTTAAAATATTGCAAGAACATATAAATGTAAACAAATTAATAGAATTTTTATTACTCTCTAAGATGATTTCTCGAACTCTTATGGGCAAGTAAATATTAATAAAACTATCAAACTGACAACCTATAAAAACATTGATAAAGAAAACTAATTTTCAAACTAAAACGCCCATTCTATTGAATGTTATATATTAGTTGTAATGGATGTAAAAACAATGGCCAGACACTACAATAAAACAAATATTAAAAATTCCCATACAGTTACATATTATTGGATCCTTCAAGTTGATAATTCTTTAACTATGACAATGAACTGAACTCTCAGGAATTTATAATTAGTTTACTAAAAACTATTACTGTACGTTATCTTGTATTATTTGAACCATCATAAGTAGAAAGATCATTCGCTAGAAGGTTCCCAAACTTCTTGGTTCCACGCCCCCTTTTCTTGAGATGAAATCCTCCCACGCCCCCCAACTTTAGACTATAAATAAATGTCATATGAAAAAGAATCAAATATTATATATATTGAAAACAATTTATTTATGTATAGTCTAAACGTTCACTTGATATGACATCAATAATTATTTGTAAAGTAAATTGTAACTGATAATAGAAAAATATATTAGTGAGATGGATGAGCTTGCATTTTTTACTCTAGCATGCCTACTTAAGGTTGTATTTTAGAGAGGGCACAATCCAAGTCATTAGTATCATCAAGTTTGTTCCTATAATACTAAATATCTTTAATTTATCTTATTATTTTCCAACTGATCCCGTGCCCCCTGGCTTTACTTCACGCCTTCTGAGGGGGAGCGTCCCCCCAGTTTTGGGAACCTATGCGCTAAAGACTGATAAATTATCTGATAGGTTTCACAATTGACCATACCGTCATAAATAAATAGGTCAGTAAAAACCTGACCAGTATGACAATAAACACACCCTCTTATATAAATAATCCATTCACTAAAAAAAGATAACGTATCTGAAGGAAATGGCTACTATCAAAACCCTTCAGAGTAGGCCTACATAAAACTTTGAAAACAGTTATGAATCCTATCGGTATGGCTAATATCTGAACTTTTCAAGATACTAAAGTATACACTAAATGGTAATAAATTATCTATTCGGTAAGCCAACTATCCGAACCCTCAAAAAAATTATAACCGATCATTGATAGTTGAAAAACAACCCCAAAAATTATAAATTATTATCCGACGCGGCAACTACCTGGACCCTCAACATTTATAAAGTATTCCTAGAAAAGCGATGAATTTATTGTGTGAACTCTCAAAATACTCGTACATAGGCATAAAGCAATCCCAAGAAAGTGATGAATTATCTCTTTGGTGCGGCAACTTTCCCGACACTAGAAATACATAAGCCTAAAGTAATTCGAAAAAAGTGACGGCATCATTCCAAAAGTATTTCTATCCGGTGCGGCATCGCCCTACAACCTGAAAATACAAGCAATCCCTAGAAAAATGATGAATTATCGGATCGGTGGGGCGACTATCCAGCTATTCGAATTACATAGGCCTATAGCAATGCCATAAAAATGTTGAATTATCTAAAGAATTTCAAACATTATCTATCCGTTGCTGTGACTACACCAATGTCAAAAAAGTGATAAATTGTCTAAAGCAATCTCGAAAAGTATTTATCGGGAGTGGCTGCTACATGTACCTCAAAATACTTAAAGCAGGTAATCCTAATAAATAAATAACAATAACCCTTGCTACAAATATTTAAACACCCTTGATGTACATTTCGCCAACACAGTTAGCATCATCAGAAGGTTACAAACATACTCTGAGTATGTTTGTAACCTTCTGATGATGCTAACTGTGTTGGCGAAATGTACATCAAGGGTGTTTAAATATTTGTAGCAAGGGTTATTGTTATTTATTTATCATAATTATGCTACTGTGCTCTGAATAAAATTTCAGGTAATCCTAGAAAAGTGATGAATTAACTGATGGGTGTAATAACTACCTAGATCCTCAAAATACTTATAGAAATCCTAGGAAAGTGATGAATTAACTGATAGGTTTGGCAATTACCTGGACCCTCAAAATACACAGAGCAATGCTAGAAAAGTGATGAACTATCTGATCGGCGTGGCAACTACATGGACCCTCGAAATACATAAACATCGCTAAAAAAGTAATGAATTATCTCCGACGCAACTACCTGGACCCTCAAAATATATAGAGAAATCCTAGAAAAGTGATGGCTATCTGATGGGTGTGGCATCTATCCGGCCACTAGAAATACATAGGCCTGATGCAATGGCAAAAAAGTGATGAATTGTGTAAAACAATCCCAAAAATTCTCTATCCGGTCGGCAACTACCTATACCTCAAAATACTTCAAGCAATCCTAGAAAAGTATTAAATTATAGATCAATGCCACAACTATTTGGACACTCAAAATACATAAAGCAATCCTAACTAAAAACCTTATGAATTATCTATCGGTACGGTAACTGTCAGCATTCTCAAAATACATAAAACATTTACTAAAAAGTAATAAATTATTCAATAGGTACGGCAAAAATCCGGACCTCAAAATACATGAAGATTGAATCTCAACAAAGAGACAAATTATTATGATATTATTAATATTAATAATATTATTAATAAATTTATTAATAAATTATTATTATTATTATGACAAACTAACCGGACCCTGGAAATAAATCCACCAATAACAGCCTACAACATAAGAACGATAAGTTATCTGATGTCAGTATTCGAACCAGGGTTTATCTGCTTTCCACATGTGTTCTGTATTTACGTCAAACTAAGTAAATACATCTGAATGAATTGATAGATATGTATTACGTAAAACAAAATGTGGTTAGTCAGTGGTATGAATGGAAATATTAGGCAAATATTCGTGACGATCGGCGACGCTGTGATATTTATCATGAAATTCTCTTACTCCAAAGGAAAACATTTTGTTTCAGCTGGTTTTTCATAAACGTATATAAATTATACGTTCAACAAACCGTTTATTTATGTAATTCAAACAATAAAATTCATGGGGTTGTAAAAACTTGTGTTAAAATTAAAAATAAGGTAACTCAAGATAATTTTTGGCAATCATTTTATAATTTATGCTATGTTAAAATATCATAAACACAAGACGCTGATTGGTTACAGAATGTTTTTAGTAAGTGTTGTTTAAACGTTTTAGAAGAATAATTGCACAGAACAAAAAAAAGAATTGCAATATATTGATTTATATATAAGTAACTTATTGTATTATATTGCTTTATATACAAATAATTTATATATAATTTATAACATTAATTATATTAAGCAATTTATATATAAACAATTTATTATGTTATGTTGCTTTATATAAAAGCAATTTATTATATTATATTGCTTTACATATAATTTATTATACTTTATATATTTTATTGGTTTACATAAGCAAGTTATTACATTATGTTGATTTTATACAATTTATTATATTACTTTATATATATTCTATTATAATAATTATATTGTATGGGTTTATATACAAACAGTTATTAGGCTATATTATGTTGCTTTATACATAAGTAATTTATTATATTATACTGCTCTATATATAATTTATTATATCAATTATATTGTATTGCTTTATATATTATAATATTATATATTGCTTTATTTTATTAGGTTGCTTTATATATATAATTAATTTATTATAGCCCTATTATATTGCTGTATATGCAAACAAATTATTATATTATGTCGCTTTATGTATAATTTATTATATTATATTAGTTTATATATAAGCAATTTATTATATTATGTTGCTTTATATATAAGTAATTTTTATGTTATATTACATTGATTTATATATAATTTATTATATTAATTATATTGTATTGGTTTACAAGCAATTTATTATATTATGTTGCTTTATATAAGTAATTTTATTATGTTGTATTACATTCCTTTATATATAACTTATTACATTCATTATATTGAATTCTATTGTATTGAGTTCTTGAATTTTGTAGTCCATTACTTTCGGTGAATCTTACTAATCTCTTAAACAATAGTTTATGACTATTCGAACTTTAAATTTTGTAAATTTTTTTAACAAATTCTGTCTCAGAATTTTTTTAAAAATTTACTGAGTTCTGCCTCAAAAAGTTGTTTAAAAAATTTACAAAATTTAAAGTTTGGATAATCATAAACTATTGTTTAAGCTATTGTATTGGTTTACAAGCAATTTATTATATGTGGCTTTATATAAGTAATTTATTATATTATATTACATTGCTTTGTATATAATTTATTATATATTTATTTAAATATATATATAAAATACGTTTTCTTGTTTAATAATTTAAAACAACACAGGTTATTCAAATACAAAAATATTTAAAATAATAAAATTATAAAATAATAAATATTCTTGTATTTGAATGGATATAAAATAATAAATATTCTTGTATTTGAATAACCTGTGTCGTTTTAAATTTTTATTTAAATATACAATATATATTATATATATAATATGATGAAAATTATATATATATATGTATATATATGCTTTGTATATATTTATTGTATATATATATATATATATATATATATATATATATAAGTAATTTAAAAGGTATTGGACTTAATCTGATTGTCTTGGTATAACGTGTGGACGATAGCGTACCTGTTACCTAAGTTATAGGGGGTGTATACTTTAAAGTTAAAGCTCAATAATTTATTCCCGAAGTTCAAAAATGTTGTAGTAGAAATGTTTAAAATGTTCTTTAAATATAAGAATCCAAAACGGACACATCTAGATGGTAGTATTATTTGTATAAAATATTACTATGCACGTCTTTATCTTATGGGCAACAAACACATTTAAACTGACCATTCATCTAAATACTTACATTAAATAGAGTTCTACTTTCAACGTTTAGTGACTGTACAAGAACAACTGGAGTGAGCATTTTTTCCAAGTGAGTAGCGGATTGTGTTTGTAATAATGACTTCATGTTAATGTATAGATAGTAGACAGGATAGAGTTACCTTGCTTAAATGCGGTGTCCAAGGAACCAGCAGTGCTCTTCAACCCATTATTACCCTAGGTTTGGCCCTAGCTACTTATTTTCACTACCCTGGATGCTGAAAACACACACAAAAATCATTAATAAATTTATCTTTTTTACATACGAAAATTTATTTTGTGTGTTAAGCAAATGTTAGTGTAGGCTAGAAGATTGTTTTTTTATTATTAATGATCATGGCTCAAGTGTGCAGGGTTGAATACATACAGAATGCCATTATCTGAGAAGTTATAGGTGATGCGGGAAATATATGACCATCGCACACACCAGATCATTAGCCTGCCCCGGGTCGCCTCTTCTCCGAAAATTCCACCCCCTACGGATTTCGGCAGCACTGACGAAGAAAGAAACATATTTACTGTGGCATTTACACTTTTATCTGACAAAAAGAAGCCTATGTATCTACCTATGTTCCGTGTAATTACCAAGCCTGTGCCTGAATGGACTCCTAAGACATTGACTGTATATAATGAAACTGATGCAGTATCTGCCTTCAAGGAAGAGTTTCCCTCGAAGGGAATTAAAGGCTGTTTTATTTTCAAATAAAAAAATGTGTATTGAGGAAGATTCAGAAGCTTGGACTAGCGCGTGAATATAAAGAAAATGAAGATCTTCGCCTTCATATTTGTACCCGGCCATCTTTGACTTTCCTAAACCTAGAGAAGTATCACTTGGTTGGTTGGTGATACAATCCCAGCTTCCTAACAGCTTAACACTATCTGACTCTTTCCACTACTTCGTCAACTCTTGGCGTCGCACAACTAACGCTGTCGAAGGATGGTATAATAGGATCAACAAAGTACTTGACAGACCGAATCCGACGTTTAGAAACGTTTAGTCTGTTTGAAGAAGGAAGCCGAGTGTTCAGCTCTCATCTATATGAGAACTGAATTGAGTCTTCCAGGAAACAGAAGAAGAACCAAATACCAGAAATTGGACGAAATAATTGGAAAAACTATTAGTAATTATGAAAAGAGCGGCGACATCAAATCATGTCTGAAGGCGTTGTCGTACATGCACAGCCTTGAATAAATGTGGGCCTTATGTAAATACGTTGGGGCCTAAATAAAAATATACTTACTCACTTTACTTTAGCCAAAGCCAGATCTTGGCACTTCTGCCATTTTCCTCCCAGCCTAAGTACAGACAATGCTGGCTTCGGTTTTCCACATCTTGCAACGCTGTGCAATTCCGAAGATGTGGGGCATCCATCTTTTGGCAGTTGCACAGAGGGCAAATGTCTGAGGCTGCTAATCCTATTTTATATAGTGGTCTTGCAGATAGTCATGGCCCGTAAGCATTCTGAATATGGCAACAGTCTCCACTCTAGGTAGGTCATGGGGTATTAGCACTGTCTGCGCAAGGCCCCTCCATATCTTTCCAGCGCTCATTTCATTTTGGCTTTCCTTTGTTTTTCATTGATTTTAGATTCAATCAGGCTTCTTGCTGTCTATACAAATATAGGATTGTCAGGCTGTGGCAAGGTGTTACCTTTCTTCGCTAGCTGGTCTGCGCATTTCCTTCAATACCGACATGGCTAGGGAGCCAATGCAGCACAATGTACCACCCTTCTTCAATCATCCTTGCCAAGGCCCTTCGTCCATTCGTTGTTTGCACACAGTCGGTGGAGGTATTACTAGTTAGTGCAATTATAGCAGCCTGTGAATCCACGAAGAATACAACTCTTGCCGACTTTCCGGAGATCGAACAAAGTTTTTCAGCCGCAGTCTCACCGTCGAAGTTGTTGGCATTAATTCCAACTGGGCTGCAGCCCTCAAAGTAGTCGCTGTAAAAGCCAGCACCAGAGGCATGCTTTACCACTGACCCATCGGTGTATACATGGATCCAGTTATCTTTACTGTATAGATCCGCAACCGGTTCCAAAGCAGCGGCCTTCAGGATGTGGGGATCACTAATAGCCTTGGAGTCGTTGTGATTCAGAAGCGACAGTCTTCTCTCTGGTAATGAAGGAAAAACCGTATGACAGGTTGGGAATTTAGATGCTTGACCTAGTTTCAGGTTGTATTTAATTATTTAATTCCAAGTTGCTCTGCATAAATGAGTGGTGATATCTATGTCTTGAGTCGCGACGTCGCAGGTTTATATCTCTCCCAGTGTCTGTAGTAGATTCTCTTTGCCCTCTCCCAGAACTTGAGTATTGATTTCTCTCTGCAGCTTTGTAGTGGCTCCATCTCCGCTTGCAATTGCATCACAGATATTGGTGTCGATGTTGCTCCACCAGTTATCTTTCGCAGTGCGTTGCTCTGGACAACCTCTAATTTCCTCAAGTTAACATCGGAAGAGAGAGCGATGACTTCAGAAGCATATTCCATAACTGGGCGTATATAGGTTTTATAGGCTATCGTCATCACATCCGGCCTTGCACCCCACTTTGTAGTTGCTAGTCTCTTTAGGAGGTTATTTCTCTTTTGAGCTTTTTCAGTTGTGGTTTGTATTTGCTTGGACCAACTAAGTCTGATGTCGAAGTTAACACCCAAGTACTTGGCAACATTTGTTTTTTGCAGCTCTATTCCATTGTAAGTAAGTTTCAGATTGTATTGTCTAGTGGACAGTGTGAACAATTGGGGGACAAAGTTGGTCGCGTACACAGCATACTTTAAGCTGGGTAGTGCTAAATGACCAGCAGAGTTGGCAGAGAACCCAAGCCAAACAGAGACAATGCTAAATAAAAATATAATAAAATATTTAAAAAGTAATTGAAATATAATAAAATATTTAAAAAGTAATTGAAATAAATAAGTTGTAAATATTTACAATGACAAAGCTTCTTGGCTGGTTTTAAACACGGCTAAATAACTGTAACTTTTTCCAGTTGTGTAGCCGGTCCAAAGCCTGGATTAAGGTGATGAGAATCAGTTTTAAAATAATAACAGTAAAATCGTATTATATATTGACTATATTTAATGTGTCAGCTGTTCTTAGAAAGGTGTGCGCGGTTATCACTGTGAGCGATTGTCACGACACTTATGATTAGCCATTACACTACGGCTGAAAAACGAAAATAGTAAAGATAAAGGCAGGATTAAGGAAGGGAAGTAAGGTACTAAAGAAAAGAGAAAATATTTCTCGTGTAAAGATCTAGCTTGTTAAAAACTATTTTGCTTTAAAAAATATGTTAGATGCAGTGAATTCATGTCATTAAATGAGTAGCTGCTAGACCCCGATAAAGAATCGGTTTACTTCGAGAAAAAACCCCAGTAGCCTACGCTAGGGATGGTCTATATTTTCTGTCACGGTGACTTGTCACTGATATTCGAATTGGTATTTTCCATATTTGGTCACTGGCACCACCAGCGACAAAATATGGAAAATGCCAATTCTAGTGACAATGGATCGATCGGGAATTGTCTCTGTTGTGATTGGGCTAAAAGTCGCAGTCGCTGGATGAAACGTTACTGATATTTTACCTCGCCTGTCATTGGTTGATTTGTCGCTGTCACTGACTCTGCTCTCAACGCTCGGCTCACGGCGCCGATCATCGTGCAGTGTCGTTGACTGAAAGGGAGAGGGGGTCGTCTCTGTTGTGATTGGGCAAAATGTCGCCGTCACTGACGATATAGTTACTGATATTTTACCATGGCTATCATTAGTTGATTTGTCGTTGGCACTGTTTCTACTCATTACGTCGTGTGTGAGTGGACGATTTGTATCAGGTTTCATGACAGAAACGGTTTTGTGTACAGTAAACCCAATTTCGCACTCGGTAGTTTGTTCTTAATTTCGTAGTTTATTTTTAAATAAAATGACCTTTCCAAGAAAGAAAAATAGCGAGATGTGGAATCAATTCACCAGCGTGGTATGCATGTTATTGGCATACACACAGCTGTCTCAGTATCTCTTGTCACCGGTACTAAAGTCACTGATTCAAGCTTGGCGCTGTCACTAAAATCACCGATCCGTTAAAGTCACTGGATCGACCATCCCAAGCATACGCCCGTGTTTTTAATCAACAATGTACCGGGGAGCTTCGTCCCTTTCCTTAACCCTCCATAGTCTGCTTACTGTTCTTCTTCTATATCCATGCAGGGCTTTAAAATGTCTTCCTAATAATGGATAGTTTTGGGGAATGTAATGTTTCACACTTGCGGATTTCTCGTCAATTTCCTAGCCCATTGGAGTTTTGCGTCCCTATAATAATCCCTTATATTGCGATTATTGGCAATTTTTTTATCACAGGCCTTATTATGTTGTTTGTCTTGACTGTTACAGGAGTAAAAATATTTATATGAGAAAAAATAACTCAGTCTAGTTACCTACTCTTATTTTACAATACAAAGTGTTCAAAATGTCATGTAAAACATAGTGCAAATCTTTTGTTAGTAATTGTGTATTGTAACTACATGGTCAGTAGTGCCAACCTAAATTTTGAGAATTAAGAACCATAAAAAGTCATACGCCATATAAACTGGCTTTCAGGTGGAACGATTATTCAAAAGAGTGGTAACTTTTAAATTTGTTATAGATAATGCAAACTGAGGATGGCGACTTAAGTTATCGAAACGCATCTGATTAAACATATTATTTGGAGAATTTTGTAGAATTTTATTTGAAAAAAAAAATGTAATACAGTTTTTTAAACTATTTTCAGTGAAACAGGAACACACAAAATCCGCTTTGGTTTGAAAATTATGACGTTATAACTGTAATCGAAAGGTGGAACAGCTATTATAACATCATACTACTGATTTATCTGCCAAAGAGCATCGAATTTCTTACGTCTAGTTTTGGTGGTCAATTAAGTTTAAAAGTTTTCAATGAACATTAGAAATAAATTATTAGAAAAAAAACAATTCCCCAAATCAATAAAAAAATAAATTTTAAAAATTACAGTTTCAAAAAATATTAGGTATAAAAATAATAATTAGACCAAAAATTAAATTCACTTGTTGTTTTGATCCACGGTTCCTATTTGCTTAATTTGATCTAGTCCAAAACGTGTTTGCTGAAAATGTCAGATAGGCCCTACCAGTTATGAATTGAGTATTTTAATTATTAACATTGTGATTTATTATATTTAATGTTTAAAGCTGCCTTAATAACAAACAAACATAACTTAATTCATTAATCGGCTGGGAGTAAAGCCTACTGTGGCAAATTCGCAGTTGTAGGAAGAACTATTGGTCCCGCCCACATCCGTAACAAAAGGTTGTAACTTCCGGTTAGAAATATAAACACAGACCTAAATGTAACTGAACCAACTGTTCTGAAAGCCTGTGCCATTCTGCTAGGAAAATCTAGTAGGCTATCTTTTTTTAACATTCAGCTATACAGTAATTAACACTATCATTAAAATAAAGTAAATTGATAAAGGAAAAAATATATAAGAGAACGAATTTACCTACACATTAAATACACAATATATTTTATCAATAATAAAGGGTTTCAATAACAAAGATCAGTTGCATTCTTATTTGTGTGTGTGTGTGTGTAGGCGCGCGCGCGTGTGTGCGTGTCCGAGCGCGTACGATCGAGTGGAGTGTTTGTGTGTGTGTGTGTGTGTGTGCGCGCACACACGCAAGTGAGAGATTGTGGGTATCTGCGGGGGCGCGCGCATGTGTGTGTTTAAGGATGGCTGCCAGTTTAAATGTCTACTATAATTCTAACCAAGATTGTATAATAATATTTCGACCATACAAACATTGCTAGATAAATTCAGTCGCCAGGAAAGAGTGGGCGTGGCCAACTTGAAACACGCACTCATGATTACACCAATTAGGCTCCACAGAACACCTTAATTACGAACATGTTCTTGACCCAATATGTTTGTTTTGTGTCTTATTTAAAGAATGGAACCAGTTTTTACTATTCACTTCAAACCATCGGATTTATATTGATGTTTGTGTTGAAAATATAAGTTTTAATTGTATTAGTATGTAATCTTGAAAGTAATAATCTTTAAATTTAAAGTATAAAATACCCTCTAACCGGAAAAATTTTGTATTAATTTTCAAAATGAAAGTAAGGGTGGTTGCTTTGGAACCGAAATGTAAGTAGGGTTAATGAAAACTGTGTTTAGGGTATTTTTTGTGTTAGTTATTGTAAATGTAATCGGGTCCTGGGGTATATACATTTAGGAAATCTGGGAGCCTTTGAGATTCGGGTTTGTGCCATATACCTACAAACACGTTTAGGTAGGTAACAAAAGAAGTTGAATGGTGTTGATTAAAAGAAGCAGAATCTGTTTGTCCCTGTTTATATTTGACCCGGAATAAGTTTAACAAATCGTTTGAGAGCTTTATAGTGTACATTAAACTCCGTAGCTGCTTCACGCAATGGCAGACAGTTTCCTGGATTTTGAGTGATTATTCGGCCCTCATCCTATCCTGCAGTTTACCATAACTCTGTCTGCCTTCCCTTAATGCCTTACCATATAAACCAACCGTAAAGAGATAATTTGCAATTTAACCCATTTAACCATTGTGCCTCACTGAATATGTGACAAGGTGCCCTGCCCTACAATTATTATAAATATGTATATACATAGGCCTATGCCTTACTAACAATATTAAGGGCCAAATAGAAAGTGAATTTCCTTGCAATTTTACATTTTCCTTTCTATGTACGGTGTTTGTATTTTTGTTTGTTACTATTTATACGCTTTTTCGTCGCTTTCATTGTGTTGTAGATTCTTTTTACTTTACTTTAACATTGTCCATTCGTAAAGCAAGGTTCGATACCGTTAATACAGCTTTTTCTTTATTTTATTCCTTTCATTCATGTTTAGTCCTAGAGCATTATATTAATGATACTTTGCGGTAGGTAACCATGGCAACAATTTAACGTTGTGCAGTGGAGCTTTCGACGACAACCAGACGGGGGCAAAAAAAAATTCATATACATCTTTAAGTAGTAAATTTTTGGCTATGGGAAATTTGGCTCAGTGCCAAAGCGTTAGACTTCGAACATGAAGATACGCAGTACGAATCCGACATAGACCCTCAAATTTTTATAATTTAATTGTGATAAATATTTGAAAAATCCGTACAACATCAACTCCCATCCACTATAGGTTTAAAGAAAGTATTTGAACTTGTTTGGATGAATAAAAACGTATTTTATTAACGATTGAAAATTTGTACAAGACATTCACCAGGAGAGTGTGTGCTAATAGAAGGAATTGAATAAATACGCTGTTTTAAAGCGATCTCAAAATTAACTTTTGTCCTCTAATATAAATGTTAATAGAAGAGACTGATTGGCTTGAATTTTACGTGAATGATTTAGGTTAACTTAAAATAGATAGAATAAAAATCGATGTGTGTGTGTATTACTATTAAACACTTTAATATTTAATGTGAAATGACAGATATTTAAATAATAATTTGAAATAAGTTGTTAGTTATTCTGTTATTTAATTAGCTATTCTAACTTAAATTAACGAAAGAGAGACATAATTTATAAAAATGACGCTGAATCATATATTTTTAAACAACAAAAAAAAAGATTCAACGTCGTCTTCTTATATTTTTTTTCTGAAATGTTCATAATTATGACACTTTATGTATTTTTTATTTTCATTAACCAGTCCTAATACCTCACCAGGATTGTTTGTCTTTATCTTTGGTTTATTGATTAGTTCTATCTTGTCCAAAATATGCAACTCTGCAGTGTATGTCTCTTTCTTTATTTGTCTCTCTTTGTGTGTGCCTCCCTGTTGCAGCTTGTAACTATCCATTTCCCTTTAACTAGCCAGTCCTGCTCTATGCCTTCCATTGACTCTATGCGCCTTTATTCTTCTCTATCTGTCCGCCTGACTCTCACTTCCCCACATTGTAGACTCTTTATGTCTCTGTTTCTCAAACAGAAGTCTGATCGTCACTCTTTTAGTCTCGCTCTGTGTCTCCCCTCTGTCTATGTGCCTTTATCTCTCTTTATCTGTTCGTCTCACTCTCTCTCTCTCTCTCTCTGTCGCTTTCGATTTTGAGAAACTGGTAAAACATCTCTATAAATGACGATATAACCAATAGGGGCCTATTCTCAATGTCGAATTTCTCATTTTACGTTCAACGTTAATGCATTTATCCGTTAAAAAAATATACATTTAGAAAATTTTAAACAGTGTGTGAGTTATTTCCTCCAAAAGAAAATCCAGTAGTTTGAAAAAATGTATATACAAACAGACGCGCATATATGAGAAGTCTATGGTACTATTAAAGCTCCGGATTTGAAAGTAGTTTTGCAAGTGACACGTCATAAGCCCAAAAATTAACTTTCTTCACAATAAACCAGAAATAGGACTTGTTTTTGTTGTCACGACTTGCTCGTGTCACATCCTGCGTAGAAAGTACTGCCAGAACACACCAAATAATTACATGTACAGGTTTGATAGTGGTATCGATTTCGTAGGTAGTTATATTCGTGAAATTAGAAAACGTACAGGTAATTAGCCTAAAGCCTAGGTGTGAACGATAGTAAGCGTCTTCTACATTTTTATTTTTTCCAATTTTTTCACTACTGACACTTTTCAAGAAATTGTTGAATGATATGAAATTAAAGAATATTCTTTTTACGATTTAAATGCTCGGTTACAACTATTAACTTGTTGAAATGCCTCAGCAGACGCGTTTCTAACTAGTTCAAGCATTCTTCAAAACTCGGATTAGTTAATCTCTGTAACCTATTTGTGTATCTATCTATGGTGAATGTGTGAAGTGTCCTCAAAGGCTATAGGTTTATATGTTGTATGAGTTTTCTTGTTATTAGCAACCAAACTGTGTTGGATTGGAAGAGTTTTAAAATATATTGGAATGGTTTTTGTGGTGTATATATATTTAATTTGTTTTTGAAATTCGATTATGATGAGTAGAATGGATCTTAAGGAAACTGTGTTGGATTGGAAGAGTTTTAAAATATATTGGAATGGTTTTTGTGGTGTATATATATTTAATTTGTTTTTGAAATTCGTTTATGATGAGTAGTAAGTTTGTATATGTGCGAGTATAGGGCTTGTTCATTATATTGGAAGGTGACGTTCTTGTTAGCCTTATCGATACAATGAACATTATATTAAAAATATACCTAAAATTATGCTTAGTTACACACTACACTCATAAACTATTACTAACACAAATTATACGCATCATAAATAAATAACAAGTTTTAAAATGAACGAACATCACAAAAATAAATAATAAGTTAATGTATTTTAAAAGACAAACCACTGTTCCAATCAAAACACAGCCTTTTAATAGAAATACCATGAAAAACAGGTCAAGTTATTCTCATGTCATTGAATAATGCCTGAACTAGTGCGAAACACGTCTATCGAGAAGATTCAGTGGAGTATTTTGAAATAACAGAAGCAGTGAATTATATAAAAACTCCAAGATAAACTGCATAATATTTTGAAAAACTATGTCATGTTTTGCCAATTAGCTATTTTAAAAGTTTCTTCCGGTTTGTATACTTCAAAAGTTTCTGCAATAGACTGTAGTTATTTTTCAACAAGTAGCTTGAAATAAGTTCTAGAAGTAGCGAAAGAGTTGCCAGAAAAGTTTAGCTGCTGTAAAGATAGGATGTTTAGATGCGAACGAGAGGGACAAGTTGAGAGCAATCCAGAAGTTGACTACGTCCTTGTGGCGCCTTAACATATCAGTAACCTTAACTCAAAGAAAAAAACCTATTGGAAAAGATAAATTAAGGTTAAGTACGTTTTCTCACTGCAGTTCCGTATTTATCTTAATTTCCGTGGAGGGAGGTGAAAACACAGCTAGATTAAAACGACCAGGAACCAATCAAAAAACGAGTATTTCGAACTAAACTATACATTCATAAATGTAAAAATACTTATCGCCAATAATTTAACTAAAGTCAAAGATATACAAATATTTCTAACCTTGAAGTGAAAACGCAAAAACATCCATTTAGTATGTAGGTCGGTCTACAATGACAGCAAATTTTTTTTTATTCTAGTTTTTTTGCTTTACTTTTTGTTTGATAAAAAATTCTTCATTTCTATTTCTATTAAAACTACTGTTTTCATGAAAAGAAAACATTCGTCTTTACTGGAGCGTTATAAGGGTTAGCAACAATAGCCATACGTAACTCAACTATTTATAAAATATAGAATGTATACACCGAGCTCTAGTTTGTACTGTACACAGATTTGTACAAAAAAGAGGTTTTTATTTGATTGCAATAATAATTATTATTGGAAGTCTATAATAATTACAGCTAGTTTTTAACACATTCCCATTAAAGCCAAGCAGTCTCCAGTGACATTACATAGTTAACTTAAGTCAGTCAGTCAGTCAGTCATGGGAAGGAAGGGGTTTGGAGACCCCTATGGATCTGCAGCATCTGCTTGGGCAATGGCAGCTTGTAGGAATATGTGGGAGGGACTGTTTTAAGTGAGGGACTGTCCCCCCTCCCCCTAAAAAAGGTTAATTTAATGTAGTTGAATTAAAAAGATTTTTGTAAGAAGGCTGGGAGGGAGAACGGTTGAGTGAGACGTTGCCACCTCGTCAATATTCTGCTGCCATTTCTCCTTCACACTTGACACAAAAAAGAACCCTATTAATCCCGCCGTGAAAACCCGTATATTTAAAGATATTAAAATCCTTCCCCCGACTCTTATAATTAACCTGCGGAATACTTTTTAAATTTTAATTATATTGGACTCGTTAATTTGCTTGTGTGCACCATCAGCAAAAGCATTGAAACAATCTATTCGGTTTCAAATTAAACTTTTCAATATTTTACTTAAAATATGTTTTTTTAACGTAACTATTATACAAAATAAGCCAAATATTAATTACTAATTACTTGGAATAATTTACTGTGGTTTATAAATAATCCATAAAGTAAAATCTCACTAATCCGGCAGATATGGGGCTGGAATACTGCCGTATTACTGAAAAAATCGGATTACTGGAGGTTTCATTGAAAAAAAATACAATGTACATTGCACAGTATTTATCTGCAATATTTATATCGGGATTGTCCAAAAATAGAGAAAATAGCAAGTAGTCCATTAGACGAGAATGTATGTACTGGTCTGTATTTTACAATAAAAAACTAATTTACCTTTAACGGAAAAAACAAAAATTAAGAAAACACACAGCCTACAGTACAGTTTTTAAAAGTCATTTTAACTTACATTATTCACATTCCTCAGCAGAGTTAAAAAGGTTTTCTGTTTTCTTCTGCTTCTGGCTTGAAATTCTTTTTAAACTTTGTCTTGCAGTCGTTTAAACATAAAACGTCACTCGCTGAAACACCTTTTTCTTCTGCCCACGTAATGGAATTTGCGTATCCAGCCACTGACTTACAGTCCGTGATCATGACGTCTGCTGCGAGCTTGTAAATCGTTGAAATAGTTTGTATATCACGAGCTGCACAACTAAAAGCGAGCGGTGCGGCGTGAAAAATTCTTGGTCATTGACATCATACAGTGAAAAATACTCGTTATGTTTACATATTGATCAAGCCCTACGTTTACATCTTCCGATCTTGTCGGAAACGCCGGACTACTGGAGGGACCTGATTACAGAGATTTTACTGTAACTCACAAAAAACCTCTAACCACAAATATTTTTATTCTGGTCCGTTGTACAATTATGTTACCAAGCAACCATCCTCAAAGACGTAACACAACCAACAGGCCATTAGGTTGTGTCATGTCTCTGAGGATGGTAGCTTAGTAATTGAAATGTACATCATACTAGAATAAAAATATTTGTAGTTAGAGGTTTTTTGTGCATTATTTACAAGCTACATAGTTTATTTACATCGTGTTTCAGAACGTATTTATAACAACTCTTATGAATATTAAACATACTTTTTAAAGTTTGCGTATATCTTAGGTGTAAAAATGATTTATCTCTAAGATGAAAAACTTTAATCTTGTCATTTTTTAAGCCTACCTTTTACAGTAAAATTAAATTGCTGGTCCGTTTTAAAGGTATGAATAATAGTGAAGTTATCGAACGAATAAAGAATGAAAGACTGGGTATTGATCTGGACTTAAACACAGTCTAAGCTGAAGTTTATATCATTAATTTAAGCACAGACTTTTGCTTTCTATTCACTTGATAATAATATTGATTAGCGACGTGACTTTCGAGCCTTCATTTAGAAATGTTTTGTTAAACAAATTATGCCAAGTGTAGAAATAAATAAAAACAAGCTGAGAATTAATAGTTAACTTGAATTACACGAAGAGAACAGATTTACATTTTTAATGACTACTTAAATTTTAAGGCGAGAAATATGTAAATGCCTTTATCGCCTGACATGGTTGTGAGAGGCATGCACTAGGAGGAAGGAACTCTGGTATGGACGGAGATGAATAATCCTGCCTTATGAGTAAACATTTTCTCCATGGGAAGCGCTAGCTAGAGATGTCTAATCAAGTCCACTAAGGGATAAGCATAGAGTCCAGAATCTCCATTGGTTTAGGGAAGAATCGTCTTTCACGGAATTCATCCTTGAGTGACGAAATCGTATCTGTGTCACCACATGGTAACAAGAAATGACTGACGTTATAATTCCATTGTAGAATAGAAAAGGATGAGTTATTTTTAAATAGAAACATGAATCGTTTATTGAATTAGGAGATTATAGGAGATTCGTCGCGGTGTCGTGATAATCGCGCACACCTTTCTAAGAACAGGTGTCACGTTAAATATAGTCAATTATATTAAGATTACTTGCAAAGGTTTTTATTATTATTATTTTAAAACTTATTCCCATCACACTTTACCCAGACTTTGTACTGGCTAAACAACTGGAAAGTTACGGTTATTTAGGCGTGCTTAAAATCAGACAAGAGGCTTCGTCATAGTAAATATTTACAACTTATTTATCTTTATTACTATTTTATTATTATTTATTTGGATTACTTTTTAAACATTTTATTACATTTTTATTTAGGCCCCAATTTATTTACATAACGCCTACATTTATTCAAGCCTGTATGTACGACAACGCCTCCAAACATGACCTGATGTCACCGCTCTTTTCACAATTACTAATAATTTTTCCAATTACATCGTCCAACTTTTGGTATTTGGTTTTTCTCCTGTTTCCTGGTCTTGATCTCAATCACAGGAGAGCTGAACACTCGGCTTCCACCTTCATACTAACACGTTTCTAAGCGTCGGGTTTGATTTGCCAAGTACTTTGTTGATCCTATTGTGCCATCCTTCGACAGTGTTAGTTGTGCGACGCCAAGTGTTGACGAAGTAGTGGAAGAAGTAAGATATCGGTATTAGGAACCTGCGATTGTATCTCCAACACACCATCTGATATTTGTTTTGGTTTTAGGAAAGTCAAAGATGAGGGACGAGTATGGAGGCGAAGCTCCTTACTTCCTTTATATTCACGCTCTAGCTCAAGCTCCTGAACCTTCCTCCACATACATTTTTTCATATGAAAAAAGAGCCTCTTATTTCCGTTGAATGAAACTCTTCCTTGAAGGCAGATACTGCAGCAGTTTCAAAATCTACATCCACTGCCTCAGGAGTCCATTCTGGCACAGCCTTGGTAATTTCGCGAAATACGTAGCTTTCTTTTTGTCAGGTAAAAGTGCAAATTCCATTGAAAATATGATTTTTTTTCTATACCAATGCTTCCGTAATCAGCATGTAGGGGGTGGAATTTTCCGAGAAGCGTTGACCCTAAGATCGTCGCTAGCCGAAGCGGGGTTGCATCTTAAGGTGAAGTGTTTCCCATCGGGAACACAGAGAAATGTTTGATTAACGATTCCTACTCACATAAGTGCAAGGTCATCATTTATTTCTAACGTTTAAAATAATATATAAATAAAATACAGTTAGTATGTAAGTTAAAGTAATTTCCTTTTTCGACACTTTGACGAAAGCGTTATCAAGTAGCAATGTTTCGACAATTTTGCTTCATATCTGCATCTGGCCGACAAAATAGACGTGCAACGTTGCCAGTCAGAAAACATAATGGGCATTTAACTCGCATACCTGCTGTATTTTATTTATATATTATAATTCTTGTGATTGTACACACAAATATTTAAGATAACAGTTATCCGTATAGATGAGTTTCTTATACAGGGTAGCCTACATACGTTTCTCGTAAATATGCTGTATACAGAAATTACTGAATTTCCTTATGAAGACATCTCTGTAGTCGGTGCTTTTCGGATTTCCTCTATTTACCTGAACTATCAGTAGATAGCAATATACTACAGTATACAGAACTACAGCATACAGTATATGTCCATCTATGGATGGACTATGTCAGAAACCGTCAACAACGAAGATGTCATCGTTCCATGAGACGGAGGTTGGCTATACTGAGCATATTTATAAAGAAACGTAGAATATTTAGATTTTTTTCAATTCCTTCTATTAGCTCACACTCTCCTTATACATATGTACGATCGTTAATAAAATACCTTCTTATTTATTTAATCAAGTTCAAATACATTTTTTTAACCTGTAGGCGATGACAATTGATGTTAATACAGTTTTTTCAAATAATTATTTATTAATTAAATTTTAAAATGTTGATGTCTCGGTCAGATTTGAACTGAATAATTATATGTTTGAAATCCAGCACTTTGGCACTGACCCAACTTTCCCGTAGCTAGAAATCTATTACTTAAAGATATAGGCCTATATGAAATTATACGAGTAAGGTTCTTTCCAATAATGAAGCATTACAAGAGATGCATAGAAAGAGAAATTGTAGATCGCCATCAGCTTCATAAATTTGTAACGAAAAAGGAAGCCAATAAACAAAAATAATAGTCCATTACCATAGCCCTATAGGCCTACAGTATAGAGAGGAAAATGGAAAATTGTAAGGAAATTCGCCATCTATTTTACCACCTAATACTACGATTCTGTCATATCTATTTACATACTTGATAGTTGTAATTATAAAATAAAAAGTAACAAAATAAATAAAATTTTGTTTGCTGATCTCAGTAGGAATTGGCTTATTTTTTAAAAAATATATCTTACTTGTTTACATATACAGTATGTTATTATTTTTCGTACTAAGCTTCCGCCAGTTGGTTACATGATGCCTTGTCTTGGTCAAGTTTCGTTTCGATCGGTTTATGGCCACCATGTAACCGCATACAGATAAAGACTTTAAAAGAACTTTCAATGTTCTGCGGGCACGCACGCACACACACACAATCTTTTTACTTTATGTTTTCTGTAATGATAATGATTATGCATGGTTTGGGTTCAGCTGGATAATTAGGTTAATCGAAAGCACGCAAGGAAAGTGCAATGAACGTAAACCAAACAGCTTCGGATACAGTGCACTCACGGTATGACAGTCGTAACAACAGATAATGTACTTCATTAACTCAGATCTAATACAGTGACAAACCGAAAGCAATTACAATCCACACCGTCGTCTTCCTCTACAGCACACACTGTAGCCATTATGACGTAAGGAAGTGAAAGTGAAGGCGACACTAGCGCTAAGGATCAAGGACGGTACGAGGCGGTACTAAGATGCGCCACTTTCACTAAATGACCCAAAATCCCACTTAGTAAATTTCCGATTTCCCTTTCATGTTTCTCATGGCAGCGGTTACATCATACTCGCGAAACTAGGTCGACCGGAAAAACTGGGCAGTCGTGGAAGCGTGTTGCAACCGGTTTCGGCCAAGAAAACTCGTCAGCCATCGCAGCACATGTTGTATTTGGGGTTTTCCGTTTCAAACAACGCAATTTTCAGCTTCACAAGTGATGCAGTTTCTATACATTACATACTTTTTTATTTTTAAAGATTTTGCAAATAATTGACATTTATAAATAATAATAAGAAATCCGAAGAGAGGATTTACACAGCCAGTAAATATACTGTATGAATTAAAAATAAACGGACGTATAAAATCTTCAAAGAGATAAATAAATCACTTTTAAATCGGCTGTACGCTTATTACCCACGATACATTATATGATATTACAGTATTGCGTATTAATTTTTAGGCTTAAAAAATTATATAAACCTTTGGATTCAAAGGAAAAAATGCCACAATTGTTTCTGTGGAATGAAAGCTTGCTTGTTTGGACGGCTAAATAAATTATTTCAAGAAGACTCATATAGACAATGTTGATGTTCTATTCCATGTAAAAGATCCATTTGTTGTTGTTTTCGAGTCCATGGTGTTTTAGATAATATCAAAAGTCCGGACGATAGTTCGGGGAATTCTTCCATCTGTTTTTCAGATGGGTAGTAGGAAGAAAATGAAATATCTCCCGCAGGCCAACAGGCTGAAGAAGTTCAACTTCTTTGAGGCTCTGTACCGTCCATGGCTAATACAAAAAATCCATTTAACGTGTGAAATACAGAAAACCTATGCAATTCCTAGCTGTCGCCTGCTCTGTAACTGACTAGTTTCGGACATCCTCACCTATCAAATTTATCTATGCGCTCTATCATTGTCTATGTATGTATTGAGATAACTTCGCTAGGTAAACGATGATTCTGCTCTCAACACGTTCACTTTAACTATTTTGCCAGAGAACAGAGAACCTCAGATAATATTAATAAATTGTAGTAGTGAGAGGTCGATCGAAGATGGCGTTTTTGTGGGCAGTATGATCAGACGATAATAACGTCTTTTTTGTAAAGCGATCTGTCAGTATGTGTAATTATAGGAATCGATTGTGAATAAACCCCACAATAAGTAGGAATCATATTGCGTCATGGTAAGATCATGGGATCACGTGGGCAGTGTTGCCCCGTGTGAATTACAATTGCTTCCTATCGGAGTCATAATGGCGCTACCCGTTACCTCCCTTGTAGAGGAATGACGAGGAAGGGATGGGGTTAAGTAGAACTAAGGGAAATAGTCCCCTGGTATTCGGGTTATGGGAAATTTATGACATCGTGTTGAGAGGTCACTTTTGTTCTTTACCGGAGGTAGGAGAAGTGTCTATTGCTACAAATCATAGATGGCTGTTTCCTTTATTAAGGTAGAAAAGTACGTTAATACATGCGGCAGTGTGTGGAAAGGAGTACCTGTCTTCGATTCCCCCTTCTTGCTAAAGTACACAACTATAGATCCTTCATCTTGGGAATAACTCCAGTCTAGCATGTGAAACCTCTACCCCCACGAATCCAACCTCAAACTCGTGATTCCCGTCTGGGTACACTTTCCGTGGTACCAGTATGTGGAAGTCATCGACCTTGCTGTAAAGCCTTGCCTGATCACCTGCAACGAGACGAACCCTAACCAGGGACAGCGGTTCGACCGCTTTTCCAGGACTACTCCGGACCAGTAGAACCCTCCGCACGGCCAGGTTTCCGTACCTCTATATCCGGTCTGGTTAGTTTGGTCCAGGTAGTGCAACTTGACCTTTATTCACTCTTGGGTGGCCTTACCCAAGGGTTCGGTCTCCCAGACTGGGGGCTTGGTCCTAGGCGGACATTACCCACCCGTTATACCTTGAAAGCTGTACGTTAATACAATCTAACGATTTTATATTCACACACACGCGTCTCAAAATTTAATTAAAAATAATATGTTTCTTTATTTGTTTTTGTATCTTTTTGAGAATTAATTCTTTGAAGTAAAAAAGTTTAGGTAAATTTTTTGTGTTTTTCATTAAGGATTTTGTTATATTTCTACTAAATTTCTTTTTGAACCATTTTGAAAACTTATCCTACAGGATTTTACTGTGTAAAATGAAATGCTTCGGGAGATGAATTTATATGAAAAAATTGAAATCATGTACACATAGGACGGAACATTCGGAAGTGGGTCGTGAGCGAGTTATGGTTAGCGAATGTTTTCAGCCGGATTTTACTCCTCTTGTAAAATAAGCTTGAACTGAAATTTTTGGGATTTAAGGAGCGCAAATGATGATTTTTTTAACTAAATAGTTATTTGTTGCTAGTTATTTTTGTCTTATTGTTGACTTTATTTAAATTTATATGCTCAGAATTTAATTTTGTTACAAATTGTATTGAGAACCACTACATGTGTTCCCAATTTACAAAGTTATTGCACGTAGTCTATAACATAAACCCCTCCCCCAAAACTACTAAATATACGTTCTATGTTTTATTCAAAAACTACCATTTACGTTCCATTAGATTAGTTAATGCCTCAAAAGTTTCAGTACTAGCTTATTTCATAGGGGAGGCTGAAATCCGTGCTAAAACTTTCCCTACCCATAACTCACAACAAATCATGTCCGGTCCTATGTTGTCATGAAATGTTTTCCCAATTTTTCGATGTCGATTCTTCTCCCGAATTATTTCCATTTCTCCGTGAATCACCAAAAATATTATTTGAACTCCGACATCTCTGTATCCAACAGTTACCGCCACACTACTGTTCCTACCGCAACTCCTTCCATTGGTGTTCCGCGTTCCTTCTTCTATTCTATGCCTCCTCGCCATTTTGCCTGGCAAGTGACACAGTTCCCGCGATCTCATATTTTTCCCTTTTTGCAGTAACGAGGGATCCTTATCTCTTTTCCTTGGCCCAAGCTAATCCTTCTACTCTTCCTTATACTTTTCCCACACGGTGATTTAACGAGTATTGTGTCTGACAGAGAAATTTATAGTATAATATATATTCTCGGACAGATAAAAATAGACTTTATACTTATGTAGAGTATGGAAATATAGATATATTCTCGTTTCGGAAAACAGACTTTTTTAATGCCTGATTGTAAGAGAGTAATATATGAGAGAATTTATTAGAAGTCATTTTATGTGAATAAAATGCAATAATGTATACCGAGTAGTTTTGGTCCCCTTTACGAAATAACAAAATTAAGAACTTCCTATACTTTTAAAATTTAAATTATGAAGCTTGTACAACATCGATTCCCCAATAAAAATTTTAAAGTAAAATACCCTTATATCATAAAGTGACATTTACTAAAAAATGACTAATAAATTTAATAAAGTTGAGAATAAACAAGTAATATAAACAAAAAACTTTAAGATAATTTCTACTTAAGTCAAACAAAATTTTTAAAATTTTGGTTACTTTTCATTGAGTAATTACAATTAATATATATAAATTAACATAATCTATACGTTTAAACAACTGTTCTATCAAGAAATCAGCTGATTTATGAAATCATAATCTATTACTTATTTGAAGCCAAATGTAAAGAAATAACTATATTGCATACCTTGCCCCTTTTGTGAAAAGTTTTTTCTCCCATATAAAACTGAAATTAATCCATTGTTTAATTTAATTCATGAATCCATATTTGAAACAAACACTATTAACATCAATTGTCATCCACTACGAGTTTTAAATGAGTAGTTGAGTAAATGGTATTTCATTAACGATTGAAAATTTGAACTATATATATATAAGGAGAGTGTGAACTAATAGAAAGAATTAAAAAGAAACAGAGTATTATTTAAAATAAATGTACAAATACATTTCTGTCTAAATAACATTTCAGCGTGATTGGGGAGTCAATGTAGCTATAAATAATAAACTCGCAATGAATATTCGCTTATTAACAACGTATTAAGATTACAAGGTCGCCATAATCATTTAATACATTTATAAATTAAAAATATTAATTATATCATATTTTTTGTCAACATGAAAAACAAAGTTAAAGAAATGTGCATTTTTAAAATCTTTCGCAGACATTTCACTCTTATTTAAGGAGTGACTGATAAAATTTTTAGCTCCGTAAACTGCACGGCCAAGAAACTAGCATCTAACATTTCCGACTCCTTATATTTATAGTTTTGAATGTATTTTCGAACTTTGTGGTAATCTTGTCTCTATAAAGGATATCAGGTTTTTCTTGATTCAACTAGAAAACCCAACCGCATCACTTCAGCCATTTCTCTGTCATCCTTATGTCGCTGACGCATAACCCAACTTCCAAGAAACGAAATTGGGACTTCCTGTTCACCTTGGTCTACTTTCACTTATAGGTTAGGTTACATCTCTCGCCAAGAACTTTTAGTAATGTATTGGCTGTTTCAGTACTTGCACTTCGGTCACGCCATTATACCACATTTTCTACTCTAAAATATCCGGCGTGAACTGACCGAAACAGAAAAGGAAACCACTATTTAACTAACGGTATCATTGGAAATAATTATTCACTGGAACAAATTTCTTAAAAACATGTAATACTCTCCAAGTTTTCCCATTTTGTTGCCATTTAATACCCAAAATTGTTTTATCATGTATGCTATCATAACATCCAAAAAAAGGTGAACACAAATATAAATATCATATAGCTAAAAGATGTTTTACTGCAAATATTGTGTGCGCTGCACACATACTTCAAATTAAATTCATCAGATATAAGGAGGGCTACATTTTCGATTTTTGTCAATATTAACGTTGGGTTTCCTTAACAAATTGTCTCTTTTGTATTATTCAGATTTATAGTTGAACATATTTTTGATACTTGTTAGACTTGTCTCTTAGCATATTCTGTAAGGATGTTCAGTAGTTCGACAGATGGGAATGCATCATCTGCTTATCTCAGGCGGTCTAAATACGATTAAATTTTCTCTGTCTAAATATGCTCTTTTATTGTGAATATGAACTGTTTGGGGGGGGGGTGATGACTGTACAAAATACTCATGTTTAAACATCCAGTTTTACATTAGTAGTTTCACAAATGCTGAGGAGTAGTTTACAGATAAGAGCTGTCTTTACAGACTGAGTCGTTCACTCTCTACGAACATGTGCATCTGTCTAAATATGCCATCCATTTCCAATTTAAACGGTTTTGTGGGGTACGGTCTCGTCATATCCTATTCTTCACATTTTATATTAATAGTTCCAGAAATGCTGTGGAGTAGCTTACAGATGACCGCTGTCCTTCCTGACTGACTGGCTCACTCAGGACATG
Organism: Prosapia bicincta; assembly: GCA_036971475.1. Taxonomy (NCBI): domain Eukaryota; kingdom Metazoa; phylum Arthropoda; class Insecta; order Hemiptera; family Cercopidae; genus Prosapia; species Prosapia bicincta. Next base: position 108,235,728 of record JBAIZL010000004.1, read on the forward strand.
GAATACGACTGTATATACCCGACAACCACTGCTTCACAGTTCTGTTTCAGGTTTTGCAGAGGCAAGCCCTATGGTAGCTCACAGATCTACGGGATTACTAATTTTACTTTACACATGCGCTATTTCTAATTCGAATAGGCAAGCAGCCTTAAAAATTTGGAAGTTTTTAGCAGACGTGAGTTTTTTATTTTACGAGAAATACAAACCGATTACATTGTTATACAACTCTTCCGTTTCAATATTATCTTAAACCACTTGAATTATTACATGCTTGACTAAACTTTCTAAAACATTTTCCTATTAAAATCTCTAATGTTTATATAACTACTAACCGATTCTTACATACCTCACATGTGTCAATTATGTAACCAAAATTTTAGAGGTGTAACAAGTACCTTTTCTTAACTATAAAAATCTATTTTTGTGTGGAGGCTAAAGGAGTGGCTTTATTATCCGTGTGACGTCAAAAAACCTTCTATAGAAATTTGTCCTACGCACATTATAGCTTTGCACTACGCACTAATGTAGAAAACGTCTACCTTTTGTTATAGCTATTGTTCATGTAACACTGACCACTGCCACCACGTCATTATGCATTGAAAGAGAGGCCACCTCCAGAAAAGCTTATTATCGTTTCGACCAAGAGCAAATACGTCTTACTTTGAAAATACGCAGAGATGCTGCACTGAAGTAAGGGATTGAGGTTAACTTTTCAGTGAAATGAAACTTCTGCTTCCAAGAAACCGCCCTCAAACTTGTAACTCCCACAGGCGTGTAACAAAGGCCATCCTACAAGGTAATTTTGGTGTAATAATTCCGTTGTACGAATATGTAGGAGTGCGAAAGCTGAACGTATCAGCAGATCCCACCTTGAGTTAGGCGAGTACTCCCCCCAGAGTTTGCTTTACTCCCCCCTAAAGTTACGTTTGCTTTTCCCGGTCTACAAGAACAAAACTGTAATACCTTGACTCGTACCACTAGGTGCACCTTCTGATTAATTACGTGGGGTGGATAAATAGACATTTATTCCCTCCAGGGTGGCCTTACCCAAATGGAGGATTCTCCACCAGGGGCAGACCATAGACATATTGAAGACATCGTACGTATTATTGTTAAATTACATTTAGTAGGAAATTCCTTGTGTTTCAACAGTTGTAAAGTGTAGCAAGAAATATTCAATCCATGAACCCTACAATTCTAACAAAATATGGTTTAATTGAAAGAAATTGAGTTTTTCTACTAATGATATACGATTTGAACATCTTGAAAGTGTAGACAAGTGTTGACGACCGTCATTGTGACATGTCAGGAAGCAGCTTTAACTTGGATTTTGACGTGTGGTTTTAGGAAGCAGGTTTTGTTTTCCACTTTGAATCCGAAGACCAAAGAACATCGACACTTGTCGCTGACTGACGTTGTAGTGCTTGAACGGTGCCGTGGACATTCTCTCGCACCACCCTAGCCGAGGGTAACATAAGATAACTTGGACTAGTGTATGATCCTACTTTGCTAAATAGCGTAACTGTAGTTTTTTTACCATAATAGCTTATCTATAATTGGTGTTTATGACCAATCACCTGTCAGTCAAAATCTCTCTATCCGGCAGATGGATATTCTCAAATAGGCCTATAAATTATAAATTCCATTCGGTCTTACCTCACATCGCCTCCACTGAATCTGAGCTGTTGCTTGACTGCAAAACTAAACCGGTTGCTGCTATAATGTCAATATCTTCCACACTTAACATCAATCTAGAACAATATTTTTTCTGCAGCCGAACAATCGACAAATCTCTACATCACTCGATGTAAACAACACATTTCAATCCAAATAAAGTCGTTATGCAAAGAACAATAAACAAAAAACTGTAAACAATATGCTTAAAAATATGAAAAGTTATCTCTTGTTTTCTTCAAGAATGATGTACTCTTTTCTCATGTGTTGGCGCAATGCATTTCTATCTATTTTTTGTTCTTTGACAAAATATCTCGTCATGCTATTATTCTCAGTTCACCTATTTATCCTCATGTGTGCTAGCAGTCGTTTCCTCTATTTACTAAATGTGACACATCCTTGGCAACTGGTTCTTTTGTTTGTGTTAGCCTTGGCTAGTTGACGCTTTGTCTAATCCATATTGTGAATCATCCACATTTTACTGGAAAGCCTGGGATAAATGCACAGATCATACAAACTTTATTACAAATTATTTGTAAGTTCTAAGATTAAAACCTGTCTGTCTGTAGAGAACAGAGTTGTAAAGCGATCAGCACGGTTTCATTATTAGGATCCCATAATGACGAAATATTTATTGTAACTATGAGTGTAGACATGGCGGTGTGAGAAAACCAAAATGTTTGCGCTCGCATTGCTTCCTTACATTATACTTCAAAACTCTGAGGACATCAAAGTTAATATTGTTGGTGTAATTCCACCGATGATGGTGACTTGCCAAAAATATAACCGGTTTCGTAAACGGTATATTACTGAAAATTTATTTTTTTAATATTATGTGCATTAATTTCACTAGCTAACTTCTAATTTATAATATTTATTTGAAATACTTTTATAAACGGTTGTCACAAATGTTCAAGAGACAAACATTGACAATTGAGGTGTTTCATTTACATTTCTTGTTTTATCGTAAAGAAGTAATAATTTAATATATGATTGATTCTTGTACTGACAGCCATTTTGTCAACATGTTAATGCAAAATACCAGATAATTTTCACATTTTTTGACACACTTATTTACTGACATCTAAAGATGACCATGAAGAGTAGTAATAGTATTTACTGTAGTAATACAGTTTTAAGACCTGATGAGCTATTTAGTTTTAAAAATACTTTTTTAATATTTTACTTTGTAAAAAAAACTGCTTACTAAAGATAATAATTGCCAGAGCATAGTTACTACCCATGCCCACCCTTGATAGTTAAACCATTTGGCGAAACGCTGACCAGTTGAGATGGGCTTTCCTGAAGGTGGGATTGTCGTAATCCTAGGGCTGAATCCTGAAGATGTTCAGCATTCATGTCCCCACAACCAGCAGACTCTCCGGGGTCGGCCGCACATGAATAGCAGTGAGTTGCGAAGCAAAGTAATTATGACAGATCTTTATTCTGGATGCTGAAACACTATCAGCTCGGGTTCGAGAGACAATTGCTCTCTCTGAGACGAAACTTTCCCGCCGTTTTATCACCTTGAGTTTAACCAATCTTGGTTCCACTTTTTTATGGTCATCTTTATTAGGGACTAGGAGGACGGAAGTGAACTCGGATGGTCAGGCTGGGGGAGGGTTGACCCCTCCTGGCTAGTGGTTAGCTTTTTCATTCCAATGATATTTACATGATTCTGGATCATCTAGAAACTAAGTATCCACCCGGTATTTATGAGACAGTTTAGTTTACCAAAACTTGTTTACTAATTCTGTAGAAAAACGTGGTTTAAACAATTACATTAAAAATAAATATTTATTGCAGTATTTCCCTAACTATAAACCTATGCCAATTTACGTGGCGGGTATTCGATTTTCCATGACCCCCGATAAAGAGGGTAATTATTTCAAGTAAACGACCCTGCCTACGCGAGTCATACCTTTCTCTACTCCAGTACCAAAGGATTATTACATACATTCTTTGGATTTATCTTTATTCTTTATTTAATATCAATAATCTTTGTGTTCTTTCACCATTCAAGAGGAGTGAATGGGTGGGACCTACCTCGCTATGAAACCTATAGACAGTAGCTATAACATAGAAAGGGACCTTGTATGAGTAATCCATCTCCCCTAGAGCGATTGTTACATCCCAGGTCAGTGGGATTTTATATATTTACCTTAATCCTGAATATTAACCACAATAACTTCCACATCGTAAAATATTATAAGAGACAAAATTAAGATTTTCCTCTTAGAACCATTTTACAAATGCTCCTGCAGGGGGTGTATACCTCCTATAATCCTAGATATTATCACACAACTACATCTGTCTAACACAATAGGTGTTCATATTGAGCGACTCAGAACATTAAGGCGACCACCTTGCAAATGTTTTCTCCTTATACCTCATGTGGAGTTTTATACACCTCCTCTAATCCTAGGTATAATTAACAATTACAACATCTTTCTAACACATAAGGGATCACATTGAGCTTTTACCCCTAGAACATTAGGGCGACCACCTTGCAAATGTTTTCTCCTTATACCTCATGTGGAGTTTTATACACCTCTTCTAATCCTAGGTGCAATTGACAATTACAGCATCTTTCTAACACGATAAGGATTCACATTGAGCTTTTAGTCCTAGAACATTAAGGTGACCACCTTGCAAATATTTTCTCCTTATACCTCATGTGGAGTTTTATACACCTCTTCTAATCCTAGGTGCAATTGACAATTACAACATCTTTCTAACACATAAGGGTTCACATTGAGCTTTTAGTCCTAGAACATTAAGGCGACCACCTTCCAAATGTTTTCTCCTTATACCTCATGTGGAGTTTTATACACCTCTTCTAATCCTAGGTGCAATTGACAATTACAACATCTTTCTAACACGATAAGGGTTCACATTGAGCTTTTAGTCCTAGAATATTAATGCAAACTACCTTGCAAATGTTTTCTCCTTATACCTTCTGTGGTGCTGAAGCTAATGTCCATACATGATACGCCTAATAAAATATTGATATTTTTCTGATTGTATTAAAGTTAAACTAAATTTTACAAATAAATTTAGTAGTTTTTCTATAATCCGAGTAGCGGATGGACATATCTCTACACACCGGTTAGAACCAGATTTACTTCAAGCAAGGCTCCTCCACACTCCAAATGGTAATTCTCCCTACTCTAACTACCAGGGGATCATCCTTTCCTTAGGTTTACTTAATTACATCTGCGCTGCCTATTAATCCTTACAAAGGGGTGTAGGGTGCTCTTTATGACCACGATGGAAAATAGGTGCGCTTTAGGTAAGTAAATGCTTTGGTGTTTCTACAAAGAGATTTTATGTGGAATCTACGGTGTCCTGTAAATCCGTACCACTGAAAATCGGTCCCACTGCGGAATTTCTGAGAACAGCCAGGGCGAGTTATTTTGGGAATACCTACTAGTACCTGGCCCCACCTCCCCGAGCTAATGCTCTTTGAACAATGCTTTGGGAATTCCGGATGATAGCCGCCTGGAAGTACAGAGGACTCTGTCCCGAGCGAAGAAGAGAGCGTGAGAGGAAGATACTCCGATCCCTACAATATATACTGAGGAGATAGGTAATCTGCATAATCGAGGTTATGATTTTGTTACGGAAATGCCGGAACAGCAATCAGGTAAAAAAACATTGAACAAGCATCGCGCCAGTTCACAAGGAAAGCAGACAGGACCAAAAGCATGTAAAGAAGTTGATCTTCAGGCAGAACATCTAACTATGGGTGACGGTACCTCATTTCTTCTCAGCGATGGTAACACAGGGGATAGGATCATAATTTTTTGTGCAAAATCAGGAAGAGAAGTTCTGAAGAAGAAACAAGACTTTTTTAAGGATGGGACATTTAAAAGCTGTAGTAAGCAGTTTACACAAATATATTCAATACAAGCAGACTTTGGAAGTTCGACGGGTGAAACAAATATTTATCCTGTTGTGTTCGCTCTCTTAACGAACAAAAAAAAATATACTTACGTCCGTCTGTTCAAGAAAGTATTTGAAATTATTCCGGAGTGGAAACCAAGAAATGTCACAGTTGATTTCGAAGCTGCGGCGATTTCTGCGCTCCAAGATGTGTTTCCATCGGTTATAATCCACGGATGCCATTTAAATATGAAAAAATGTCTCTGGAGGAAAATTCAAGATTTGGGACTTGTACGTGAGTACAGGGAAAATGAGGAAATACAGATGCGAATTCGAATGTGCGCTGCACTTGCTTTCCTTCAACCTGAAGATGTCGTGGACGGCTGGCTCGAGATACACTCTGGAGCACCTGATGTAACCAAACTTGCTGAATTCTTTGATTACTTTGTTGAAAGATGGTTGGAAAATTCTGAAATTCCGATCGCTCTTTGGAGCTGCTACAAGAAGCGCCATCGAGCTACCAACGCCGTTGAAGGCTGGCACAACAAGTTTAATAAGGTTCTTGGGAAATCAAATAAAAAAATCAAAGATGTGATCGACTGCATGAAAAAAGAAGCGGAAAATTTAGCGTGTGCATTGATGAGGTTGGAGTTGCACATGGAAGGCAAACGAAGGAAAACAAAGTACATGAAATTTGACGAAAGACTGAAAAAAACAGTAGAAAAGTATGAAGAAGATGGTGACATCAGGGCTTGTATAAAAACTATCTCACACCTCCAAAAACTAGAGTAGTTTGTTGAACTCAAAACCAAAACCAAAATAATAATAATAATAATAAATAAATAAAGTGAAAAACTTTTAAAAATTGACGATGCTTTAAGCTGATTTTAAACACGCCTAAATGACAAAAGACAATTTTTGACATTTAGCCAGTCCAAAGCCTGGATAAAGTGTGATGGGAATCGCTTTATTAATTTATTATATTAAAAACATTTAATACAAAATAAAAAACTGAAAAACTGGTTGTGCTGTCACTCATGGGGCAGGTAGCAAGCAGCCAGTATTCATTATTACGGCGAACAATAGAGTGGGACGGATTTTCACAAATTCCTTAGCGGGACCGATTTTCGCTGATACGGATTTACCCTCACTCGGAATCTACCCTAATCTACCTGTATTCCGATTCTTCATAGAATAAAAAGTCGTACTGAATGATCCCTTAAAACTAAAAAAAACGTACCGTATTATTTTATTTTCGGATGTTTTCAGATTTTCAATGGCCGAAAAAGCGAGGAAACTGACAAGGTAATAAGTGCAAACATGATTACATTTTCTTATAAAACTCGACCATAAGAAGTTAACATGCATACATATTACAATTGCAATATGTGATATGCAGTATGTATGCATTGTATGAATAAACATAAAAGCTCTTGAGGATGCTAACTTTGTTGACGAAATCTACAAAAAGGTTCAAGTGAGTCAAAAGTTGTTTAGTAGAACAGGTGTGTCAGTGTGCATATTTCACGCTACAGTGCGCTATAGCGTTTAGTTATTATTGACACAGTAGGCTATGTTTTAACATTGTTTACTGATCCAACCTGTTACTTCAAAACCTGCCTAAGGCTTTGTTATTTTTATTGTTACATATTACAGTTGTTTAAACAAAAGGACTCGGTCTAGCAAAACAATACTGATTCATAGTTTTATCCTCGAACTATTCACACTCTCCCAACCTTCCTCTGCATTCTACTTGGGGTGAGAACAGTCAGATAAGAAGGTTTGGTCACCTCCATGAATATGCAACGTTTGTCTTACAATGGCTAAGAGTAGGGCAAGGAGGTAAGAGCATTTGGTGATTGGACTGGAATTAAGAAGTAGATATAGAGAAGTAGTTGAACTGTTGCTGAGGTAGATAGACGATTTAATGATTGGGTCGGACTAAGTCGTTTTATGCTTGGAGAACTGTCTTTATTTAAAGTTAGTGAGATTTAATTTTTAAAATAAATTATACAATATTAAAAGATTGACATACAACTTAATTTACAGGGTAACTTGAAATTTAAGTGTCGTCATTGACCTCCGTGTAAATCTAACCTTACAACCCCATAAAGTTACGCTGGAGGTTCATAAAGATGACGTCCAGGATGTTATTACCGAAGCTTTATAGCACTAAAGTCATTTTATTCCCCGTGGAGTCTTGCCGTGCGTTGATGCAAGCGGTTTCGTTGTAATTCATCTGTACAACTGCGTTTGTCCTCTCGCCACACCCCCATGCGAAAGAGACGCGAATCAGTGTCAGCCCCAGTTTCACTATCGCTTTATCGAAATCAGGTTTTATTGCTTATTTAGGTTAGATTACCTATATTCTGATACAAGATACACAATCAAGGCTATAACAGTCCAGGAAAAGGAACGAATGAAGATAACCTCTAAACCTGGGTTAACCTCTAACCCTTTAATCATGACAAAGATAACATAGCGCTCTACAGTTGTCGAGCAAGAGTAAGCCAAGCAGTGACTTCCCCAGTGTGGGCTGTCACCAGCCACCGCAACTTCTTGTTTCAATCCAGAGCGACCCAGGATTTTGATAGCGCTAATACGATTTGCCTCAAGGCCATCGGTAATTTCTATCTACTTTCGGTACTAATCAACAAACGACTAGTAACTGAATAACAGACGTGTAATAACTCGCTTAACGCATCCCGTATGGCTTTAATTTGTTATAGCGCTTCTACGATTTTCCTCTAGGCCATAGATGGTCTGTATCTACTTTCGAAACTTATCAATAACAGACTAGTAACTGATAACTTACGTGTAATAACTCGCTTAACGCTCCCCACATGGCTTTGATTCGTTTTAGCGCTTCTACGGTTTTCCTCAAGGCCACCGGTGATTTGTATCTACTTTCGATACTAATCGACAACAGAGTAGCAACTGAATACCAGACGTGTAATAACTCGCTTAACGCTCCCCACATGGCTTTGATTCGTTTTAGCGCTTCTACGGTTTTCCTCAAGGCCACCGGTGATTTGTATCTACTTTCGATACTAATCGACAACAGAGTAGCAACTGAATACCAGACGTGTAATAACTCGCTTAACGCTCCCCGTATGGCTTTCAATCGTTATAGCGCTTCTACGATTTGCCTAAAGGATATCAGTGATTTGTATCGTATTTCATACTAGTCGTCAACAGACTATAAACTGTATAACAGACGTGTAATAACACCCTTAACCCTCGGCTTTGCTTCGTTATAGCGCTTCTACGATTTGCCTAAAGGATATCGGTGATTTGTATCGTATTTCATGCTAGTCGTCAACAGACTATAAACTGTATAACAGACGTATAATAACACCCTTAACCCTCGGCTTTGCTTCGTTATAGCGCTTCTACGATTTGCCTAAAGGATATCGGTGATTTGTATCGTATTTCATACTAGTCGTCAACAGACTATAAACTGTATAATAACACCCTTAACCCTCGGCTTTGCTTCGTTATAGCGCTTCTACGATTTGCCTCAAGGCCATCGATGATTTGTATCTACTTTAGGTAGATATGATCGACTAGAGACTAGTAACTGAATTACAGACGTGTAATAACCCGCTTAACGCTTCCCGTATGGATTTGCTTCGTTATAGCGGTTCTACGATTTGCTTTGAGGCCATCGATGATTTGGATCGAGTTTCGTACTAGTCGACAACAGATTAGTAACTATACACAGACGTGTAATACTTCTTTCAACTGTCCACGTTTGGCTTTGATTTGTTGGTGGAGCGAAAAAAGCGCCCAACCGGATGAGAAAATGCCAGCCTGGGTATTCCACTCTGTTCCTCTTACGGTGTTTAAACATATTCAAATGTCGGGGTCTGATTTCCATCACACTTTATCCCTTTATCCAGGATTTGGACTGGCTAAATGATAGTAATACATTTCTATTTTTCTGGCGTGTTTAAAATCCGCCTTCGGAAAGCTTCATTAATTTTTTATGTTTATAAATTGCCAAATTTTATATTTTAAAACTTTTTTTTCATGACTGCCATCTTTTATAATCAGCCTTAAGAATGTTTTTTTCATTTTTTTAAATATATTATGTGTTTAAAATTTTTTTTTTATCGTTTTTTAAGACGGTCTTCTTGTATGACAAAAGCTTACTGAAGCTTTTGTATGTTGTAGAGTGTACTGAGTCAAACCCTTATATCAAGAGTTTCTTCATAATTCTTGATCGTTTTTTTAATACCCTCATCCATTTTCTTATACTTGAGTTTTCTTCACTTTCTTTCCAGGTACAGTTGAATTTTCATAAACATGCACTTTGAATTATGGACTTCAGTCTTTAAACCACGGATCAGTACTTTGATCTTGGGATGAGATTTTTGAAACATACTATTACGTTTATTGTTCCAACCTTCAACAGAATTTGTGGTCCTATTGTAGAAATTCCATAGCTTTATATAGTTTTGCTCACTTTCCATTTAATGTTCAACGAAATAATCAAAAAACTCTGTCAACTTCTCATTTTCTGGTTTATGAGAATATATATCCAACCACCCATCGATGACATCCTCCGGTTTGAGAAATCCAAGAGATGCAACATTTTTATGAGTGTGCGAACTACTACGTGTTCCTTGTAGTCCCGCGTAAGGCCCAGATCTTGAACTTTCCGCCACAAACATTTTTTCATGTGGAAGTAACAACCTTTTGCTTTTATTGGCGGGAAAACTTCTTTCAGAGCCGATATTTCCGCAGCCTCAAAATCTACATTTACTTGTCTTGGCCTCCAGTTGGGTATAACTTAAGGTTTTAGCTGAAAAAGTGTGGCATGTTTCTTTTTTTTATTTGGTAATAGAGCAAAAGCCACTGGATACATGTTTGTTTCTTCGGTCAAGCTACCGAAATCAGCGTGGATAGAGTCTGTGAAAACTGTTTACTAGAGATTTTGAGTGTTCCATCCATGAAAAAGTCTTCACATGATGTCAATCCGTCTCTTCCTAACCTCTCACTGAAAATTATAATTCTGTCACCTGATTTGTCATCAGCGGGTTTCTAAGAAAGCAGTTGCCATCTTTTATCGTCAGAGTCTTGTCGTCAAACATTATGTCATTACGCATCTCTGGTTCTGACTTATTTCCTTGTGTTTTACTTCTTTGCTGTTACGCGGTTTTAAATCATGATGACTCAATCTTAAGGCGCCGTGTGGATGTCGCGTTGTAGCGTCGCAAGAGCGTATCTCGCTCAGTCCGCATCGTCAGCGGGCTCAGTTATGTGTTGTCCTCTTGACCATAACACGATTTGTTCTCAAGCTAAACTGATATTTGACAAATTAAAAGAAAAAGCTGGAGAGGTAGCTAAGGATGAAATGTTTAAAGCTAGCAACGGTTAGTTCAGTTGATTTAAAAGTCGTTGTAACTGGCACAGAATTTCAGAAAGTGGAGAAGGAGCAAGTGCTGATAAAGAGGTTGCATCCCTGTTTCCAGAAAAATTTAAAGCTATGATAGAAGAAGGTGGCTATACCAGCAAAACCATATTCAACGTGGATGAAACTGGCCTGTTCTGGAAAAAAATGCCTAAAAGAACTTTTATAGCGTGTGAAGAGAAAACATTTCCAAATTTTAAGGCCATCAAAGACTGATTGACAGTGATTCTTGGCACAAATTCAGCTGGTGATTGCAAGATGAAACATCTCATAGTTTATCACTCAGAAAAACCAAGGGCATTAAAAACTATTTCTAAAGCTGGCTTGCCCGTGATTTGGAAGTCGAATCGGAAGGCTTTTTGAGGACAGGTTTGCTCATCATTTCATACCTCAAGTCGAACGTTATTGTTGGTCTAAACAAATTCCTTTTAAAATGATGCTATTAATTGACAATGCACCTGGCCATGCCCCTTCTACTTTAACTAATTTCGACACACGCGTGAAAGTGATATTTTTGCCACCAAACACAACTATTTTGCTTCAACCGATGGATCAGGGGGTCATCAAAATATTTAAAGCTCATTAGACAAGAAGATCATTTGCGCACCTGCATGAAGCTATGAGACAATACAACGAGCTCTCTGTTAAAGATTTTTGGAAACAATTCAATGTTTTAGATGCAGTGAGAATCATTGGACAATCTTGGAATGAAATTTCGCAAAAAACTTTGAATAGCGTTTGGAAAAAGCTGTGTCCATTTTTTTCGCCACTGAATCTCAAGCGGAATCAGTGACAGAGTCTGACGAAATTGCTGATGTGGTTGAAGAGGTTGTCGCTTTTGCAAACAACTAAATTTAGAAGTGGATAATGATGACGTTCAAGAACTGCTAAATTCACACAACCAGGAACTGACAATTGATGAGCTCATAGAAATGCGTGAGCAAGAGCAAAACCTTAAAACCCCAGATTCTTTAAACTCAGTTGACATAAATGATAAAATGTCGGTTAGAAAATTGACAAAAGGCTTACAAATTTTGGAAAAAATAGACTCCTTTTCTGCTACAAAACAAGGAGTAAAAAAAATATTAGCCAGTTATGAGGAAATTCTGCGTAAGAAGAGAAAATTTTCAATTCGTCAAACGAATTTATTAGATTTTATGAAGCCCTCTATATCAAATTAACTTCTTTGCATTATGTATACATATAATTTTTTGTTGTATTAGATATTTAAGATTTTAATACATACACATTTTCCTTCTAAATTATTGGTTTAAATAGTCTTTGGTCCCGACTAAACATGATTCCTATTTGGTTGTATGTAAAATTATACCCCGACTTACGCGAATTTGACTTACACGGTTATCGCCCGGTCCCACCTAAGTACGAGGTATTACTGTACAGTACTGTACCAGTCTCTTGTGTAAAATTTGAACGGGAAAAACATGGCTATAACTGACGGAATGATAACGTCGCAAGTATCCGTTCCCCCACTCAGTCGACCTCAAAATGCCTTTCTAATTTTAGTAGGAATTTAGTTTTTGATGCCTAATATTTTAAGGATTTGGTTTCATCGCGTTGGTAATTAATTAACTGAGTTTATTAATTTTAGACTGTTAGAATAAAGCATGTATTACGAACACTGCAAAAGTTAATTTTGTCAGAATTCAAATTCATTTTATCTGAAAATATGTTTGATGCTTATGAACGCATTTAGAATTGGACCATTAACAGATACAGACAAATGAATATTTAGTATATTATAAAGCGAGAGAGCTAAACAAACAAATATTTTTGTGGAGGACCAAAATGGTTATTTACTGAAGAGAGTATTGAGATATATAGAATAAGGTTTAATTTAACAGAATACGTCTTCAATTAATCATCTGTACTACAACAATAAATAAAAAAAAAAAACACACACACACACACACATATATATATATATATATATATATATATATATATATATATTAGTTTTAAACAGAAATTGGAATTGACTCATTTCTAGATGAAATATCGTCTAACTCACTGCGCTATTCATATCAGTATTGTTGATTGTGAGCTATAAAAGCTCTAATGACTCTCATGTCTTACGCTTTATTAGTAAGAGTGGCCTTGTCATTAGCTGCTACATTTCAGCAGTGACATTACCTCACTATTTTAATCAATGGTGCATCGTCGTAAATATCAATGTGAAAATCATTGAGGAGGAATGTGGTACAACAACTTTTCCCACCAGGCGGTGCTGATGTGAATGGCAATTATTTTTATATCTCGATGTTTCAACTTTACAAAACTTGTATTAAACGAACATTATCAACAAGAATTCTAAGACTCATCTGATGCTGCTAAATCTTCGGGGACCAGCTACTAATTGACGTAAAAGCATATATACTGAAAAACATTTGTGATTAAAAAATCAAATTAATATAAAACTATAGGGTTAATTTAAATATAAAATTTATATTACGATCAGAAATAGTTAAATTATGAAATAATAATCTGCAATTGTCTAAAAAAATTTAAAAATATTTTGGAAACAGGAAAGTTTTTTACTGTATTTTATGAGGTTATAGAGCTTGTGTCTAGAAATTACTGGAAAATAAACAGATGAGGATTGCGGGGAAACAATATTGATTTACTTAATTTTTAAGTAAATATGCATCAGAAAAGCAATAATAGAGAGTTGTGGTTTCGTTTAAGAGAAAATATTTTTAAAAAATTGAAGATCCAAATTTTACATTCTTATTATGTCAGAAAAAAGCGTTCAAAGTTTTATCAGCAAAGCTTGGTATAAACTTACTCCAAGTATGCATTTGTTTGGCTTATTATGTAAGAAAAAAGCGTTCAAAGTTTTATCAGCAAAGCTTGGTATAAACTTACTCCAAGTATGCATTTGTTTGGCTTATTATGTAAGAAAAAAGCGTTCAAAGTTTTATCAGCAAAGCTTGGTATAAACTTACTCCAAGTATGCATTTGTTTGGCTTATTATGTAAGAAAAAAGCGTTCAAAGTTTTATCAGCAAAGCTTGGTATAAACTTACTCCAAGTATGCATTTGTTTGGCTTATTATGTTCAAAATGGACAATTGAAACTAATTTTACAGATAAAATGCTAAAACTAAAACAAATAAGCTATTAATTTAAAAAATAAAATAATTAAAAAACTAAAAACAAATATTTTAAAGTCTTTCCGTACAATATTTTAAGACTTTATTATATTTTTATATTATATTATACTACTTTTATATAACAGAATAAGGCTTTAAAATATTCGATTTTTATGAAAGTACTCACATACATATAAACAATCAAAGAATATGTTGAAAACCATCGACGAAACCAACAGAAACAAACTGGGTCAACCACAAGTGTAACTCGATTCGACAACCCATTAATCAAATGTGTAAAATACTGTTTGTAATTCGATTTTTCAGACGTTGCAACTCTCAAGGAAGCTACATGCCCATTTCACGCAATGACCCAAATTAAAAATAAATGTGTGGAGTTGAGGGACGGGCCTTGAGAAGGTCACTGACTCAAAATACTGGGTCACGCTCTACGCAGTGTTCTGCACAGACCCACAACATGTAAACATGTACAAAAACTGTACATAATCTTACACTTTAACCCTACAATATCGCATGTAGAGATTTATAAAATTTCTTGTATTATAAGTTTATAAAGCATACTAATAAAAAAATGTATTGCGTCTCTATTTCAGAGATAGAGGTAGAGAAATGTGTCTTTGGATCATGTCTATACAAACTATGATCTCTCAGTATATTATTACATTAAACATAAGTTGGTTGAAAGTAAGGTTGCATTTGTACGGGGGGGGGGGTTACTTTTTTATGGCACGGATAAAAAGCGTCTTATCAAACTATCCCTTATAACTAGGAGCAGCATTCCTAGCTTTATATTATTGTATCGGTAGCACAACTAGAAATCTCTTTTATAGCCGAGAGGGTTTTTGACAGCCCGGGAGGGACTGGGTGCTAATTTATACCCACAAACAAAATTTATATTTTATATAAGCAAAAATATATTATGCCACTCTAACATTTAAAACTAGACATTGTTTGACAAAAAGAGTTTATTAATTTTGATCTTAAATACAATAAAAATTAAATTGTACTTGATTAATATAAATTTAAGTAGATATACAATGTAGTATTTATATAGGAATCAAGTTAAAGGTTGCAATAAATAAAATAACAATTTTAGAACAAGAAAAACTATATCTAAATTAATTACATTTCTAATTAAATAATGTAAATTAATTACACACATAAATTAAATTATTATATATCTAATTAATATCTAAATTAATTTAATTTTCACAAAAAACACATTTATAAAACAATGTCAAGTCTATAAGAGTTTTTTGAAAGTTACATAAAATTTTATTGTAATTTGTTTAGGGATACAATTAGTCCATTTACATTTTATTTCTCAAATATGTAGTCATTTTAATACGGGGTTCCACATATTGAAGTATTTTACGTATATTGATAGGTATATACGTAAAACCTAGCAACAACTAGCAAAAACTATATTTAAATTAATTACATTTCTAATTAATTAATGTAAATTAATTCCATATTAAAATTAAATTATTATATATCTAATTAATATTTAAATAAATTTAATTTTCACAAAATACAATTTTACAAAAAAACATGTCAAGTCTATAAGACTTTTTTGAAAGTTTCGTCCACTTTTATAGCAATTTTATTAGGGATACAATTAGTCCATTTAAATTTTATTTCTCAAATATGCAGCCTTTTTAATATGGGGTTCCACATATTGAAGTATTTTACGTATATTGATAGGTATATACGTAAAACCTAGCAACAACTAGCAAAAACTATATTTAAATTAATTACATTTCTAATTAATTAATGTAAATTAATTCCATATTAAAATTAAATTATTATATATCTAATTAATATTTAAATAAATTTAATTTTCACAAAATACAATTTTACAAAAAAACATGTCAAGTCTATAAGACTTTTTTGAAAGTTTCGTCCACTTTTATAGCAATTTTATTAGGGATACAATTAGTCCATTTAAATTTTATTTCTCAAATATGCAGCCTTTTTAATATGGGGTTCCACATATTGAAGTATTTTACGTATATTGATAGGTATATATTTAGCAACTCTCAGTTTATTGACAATTCGTTTTATAAGAAAACTATCTTGAAGATAGGATATTCGGATTACTTTCTGACAGTTTGAAACATATAATTTTATAAAAAAATGTCAAGTCTATAAGACTTTTTTGAAAAGTCTCATCCACTGTTAGAGCAATTTTACTAAGACTACATTAGGCCATTTAAATTTTATTTCTCAAATATGCAGCCATCTTAATACGGGCTTCCACATATTGAAGTGTATTACGTACATTGATATACGTATATTTAGAAATTTTCAGTTTATTGATAATTCGTTTTATAAGGAAACTATCTTGAAGATAGGATATTCGGATTTCCTTCTGACAGTTTGAAACGTATACGAAGTATA